>OZ025240.1:106464774-106466464 GCA_964019155.1 Osedax fenrisi | reverse complement strand
CCAAACCCAAACCCAAACCCAAACCCAACCCAAACCCAAACCCAAACCCAAACCCAAACCCAAACCCAAACCCAAACCCAAACCCAAACCCAAACCCAAACCCAAACCCAAACCCAAACCCAAACCCAAACCCAAACCCAAAACCCAAACCCAAACCCAAACCAACCAAACCCAAACCCAAACCAAACCCAACCAAACCCAAACCCAAACAAAACCCAAACCCAAACCCAAACCCAAAACCCAAACCCAAACCCAACCCAAACCCAAACCCAAACCCAAACCCAAACCCAAACCCAAACCCAAACCCAAACCCAAACCCAAACCCAAACCCAAACCCAAACCAAACCCAAACCCAAACCCAAACCCAAACCCAAACCCAAACCAAAACCCAAACCCAAACCCAAACCCAAACCCAACCCAACCCAAACCCAAACCCAAACCCAAACCCAAACCCAAACCCAACCCAAACCCAACCCAACCCAAACCCAAACCAAACCCAAACCCAACCCAAACCCAACCAAACCCAACCCAAACCCAAAACCAAAACCCAAACCCAACCCAAACCAAACCCAAACCCAAACCCAAACCCAAACCCAAACCCAAACCAAAACCAAACCCAAACCCAAACCAAACCCAAACCCAACCCAAACCCAAACCCAACCCAAACCAAAACCCAAACCCAAACCCAAACCCAAACCCAAACCCAAACCCAAACCCAAACCCAAACCCAAACCCAAACCCAAACCCAAACCCAACCCAAACCCAAACCAAAACCCAAACCCAAACCCAAACCCAAACCCAAACCCAAACCCAAACCCAAACCCAAACCCAAACCCAAACCCAAACTCAAACCCAAACCCAAACCCAAACCCAAACCCAAACCCAAACCCAAACCCAAACCCAAACCCAAACCCAAACCCAAACCCAAACCCAAACCCAAACCCAAACCCAAACCCAACCCAAACCCAAACCCAACACAAACCCAAACCCAAACCCAAACCAAAACCCAACCCAAACCCAAACCCAAACCCAACACAAAACCCAAACCCAAACCCAAACCAAACCCAAACCCAAACCCAAACCCAAACCCAACCCAAACCCAAACCCAAACCCAAACCCAAACCCAACCCAAACCCAAACCCAAACCCAAACCCAAACCCAAACCCAACCAAACCCAACCCAAACCCAAACCCAAACCCAAACCCAAACCCAAACCCAAACCCAAACCCAACCCAAACCCAAACCCAAACCCAAACCCAACCCAAACCCAAACCCAAACCCAACCCAAACCCAAACCCAAACCCAACCCAAACCCAAACCCAACCCAAACCCAAACCCAAACCCAAACCCAAACCCAAACCCAAACCCAAACCCAAACCCAAACCCAAACCCAAACCCAAACCCAAACCCAAACCCAAACCCAAACCCAACCCAAACCCAAACCCAAACCCAAACCCAAACCCAAACCCAAACCCAAACCCAAACCCAAACCCAAACCCAACCCAAACCCAAACCCAAACCCAACCCAACCCAAACCCAAACCCAAACCCAAACCCAAACCCAAACCCAAACCCAAACCCAAACCCAAACCCAAACCCAAACCCAAACCCAAACCAAACCCAAAACCCAAACCAAACCCAAACCCAAACCCAAACCCAAACCCAAACCCAAACCCAAACCCAAACCCAAA
>OZ025240.1:106277274-106459774 GCA_964019155.1 Osedax fenrisi | reverse complement strand
GCTAATTCACGCCAATTCGCCATCATAGTTATCTATCTTTCACATTCTTAGTCAATTCCTAAGTTGCTCCTTGAATTAGAACACCTCCTGACTAATAACCATCCACTAACCATACTATCATTCTAGGAGACTTAAACATCCCAATTAACCTTGACACTAATTATACCAGGCAATTCAATATATTAATAGACTCATTTAACTTTGTCCAACATATATCATCCCAAACTCACATAGCAGGTAATATACTTGACCTTATAATTTCCCATGCATATTCTAACCTCACCAATTCCCACTCAATAAATAATATATTTTCTGATCATCATCTAGTATTCTTCTATATTAGCTCACCAAGACCAACTCGACCCATAATAAAAATTAAATATAGAAAATATAACAATATTGACACCGATACTTTCATCACTGAATTCTCTAAATAATTGAATAACTCACATTTTCTCTAACTCAGTATCCAAATTAGGAACAGCTCTATCAAAAACTAATAAATATATAAATATATCACAACGTCCAAACTGCAAATGGTTCAATTCTGAACATTCATCATCGTAAATTACGACTATATGAAAATTATTGGAGAAAATCTAAATTTCTTAATAATTATAATATATTTATCCCTACTCAAGAAGACTAAGAAATCAAGCTATTAAAAGAAGCATCAACTAATTATAAGAATTTTTTCTCCATTTCTAATATGCTACTTGGTTGAATATCACTACGTGTTCTACCAAATGAACCCATAACAACTCAAATAGATACATTTGACCAATATTTCAATAATAAAGTCATGAATATAATTAAATCACTCCCTACACCTCTCAATGAACCATATAATATACCTCTATATTCCTTGTCTTCTTTCACATTACCATCAACTACTACAATTGAAAAACTCCTCAGTGCAGTAAATACATCTTCCGAAATAGATCCAATCCATCGATATTAAATAAGTACCATATTTATCTAGCATCTTAAGATAATAATTATTACCAAGAAATAATAGAAAACTCACTTACTTCAGGCATTTTTCTAATCTATATGAAAACAGCATATGTTACACCCATCATAAAAAACCTAACCTCGACAAATCCATCCTCTCCAACTACTGATTAATATCCAACTTATATATGCTCTCCAAAACCTTAGAACAATTGTTCTTGAACTTAAGTTATTTCTTGTCAACTAAATTCGTATCTTCATAAAAAGCATTTATTATACCCATATCAGAGTGCCTATACCAAGCACCAAAGTAGTGAAACTGCAATAATACATATCCTTAATTATATTCACCTATCTGCTGCATCACCACATAGTTTAGTGGTCATTATCCTTGATTTATCAGCAGCCTTCGATACCCTTGAACAATATCTTTATAAATCGACTAACCTCTATCGGAATATTTGGTACGGCACTCGATTGGTTCATCTCATACCTTACTGATCATTTTTACCAAATTAGCATAAATTCACTATTCTCTAAAATTGTAAAATTACTCATGGAGTACCTCAAGGATATGTTATTGGTCCTGTTCAATATATATATCTACTTCATTTATTTAACATTATTGACAAATACCCCACCATAGACTATATCTCGTATGCTTATGACATACAATTATACTGTAGATTGATAGACCCTAGCAATGACATACATTTACTTAATAACTGCATTACTGATATACATAACTGTCTCACCAAATACTCCTTATCACAAAACTGTCTTAAAACTGAATCTCTGCATATTAAAACATTTACTACTATATTCCTTCCACCACAAATTACCATTAACAATTTGAGTATGTCTTATGCTAATAAAGTAACAAATGTTGGTATATTAATCGACACAAAACTATAATTTCACATTCAGACTAAATCACTGTCACAGTCAATTAACTACATACTGCATAACTTACGAACAATAAGACCCTTCATTAATTTTAATACCGCAAAACTTCTCGCTACATCCCTCATTCTACTCGCCTTGATCACTGTAACTCCTGTATATATGCCTCCTTACAATTTATAATAAATAAACTCCAACGCTTTAAAAACTCAGCTATCAGATTTATATTCAACATAGCTAAACATTCCAGACAACATATATCTCCTCTAAGAACCAAATTACATTGGCTGCAAATAAAATCCCGTATAATTTATAAGATTTCACTCACCATATAGTTAGCTACTCACCTTAACACACCAGACTATCTCGCCAACTTACTAACTCCCAACACAACTATTTACGAATAAAGACAAATAAAATAATTGTAATTAAAAACTCCAGTTTTATCACATTTAACATCTGCCCAACATAAACCTTTCCCCATCCATGCTCCAAAAATCTGGAATGATCTCCCTCGCCATATCCGATCAATTGACTCAACTGTAATATTCAAGTCAAAGCTCAAAATATACCTTTTTCGCAATAATTACATTGAAAAGCATGTCCGAAAACTTCCATAAAGAAGTCGATGGAAGTGCCTAAACCAAGTAGGTAACAGTAACAGGTAACACACACACACATATATATATATATTAATCATCACTTTTACAGTTATCTTCCCTCTACTTCCTTCTTTATCCAAGAAACTTATTCATTATAGAAAAATAAAATCTATTAATATACCTTTAATATTCTCTAAAATTTTATTCATTTTTGTATCCTTACCCATATACCCTTAATCACTAAACTCCACTCTCACCCTTCTACTTGACAAATATTCCCATCTTATATATATACTACTATTTCCCTGCATTAGTAATTACATATGGTTTACATCTGATATTGTTTAACTCAACCGATCTCTGCGTAAAATGAAAGAACATATCGCCGTGTTCATTCTCCTGAAATCCTTTTGTCGTTTACAAATCATCACAAATTCTACAAATCACATATCAGTTAATCAACATATGCTTAATATATAACTAAAATCAATAGCTTTTCCTCCAATCCCCAAATTGTATTTAACTACAAAACGTATTGCGCATGATCCCCCTTTACACATAACCTATATACCAAATAATCCTAAGAAATAAACTCTGTGATTAAATCTATAACTTTTTCTCTGATAAAATCTTATCTATCTGTTCAATCATTACTTCCCTTAATCAAATATATAGCATCCCTTGTATATTAATCAGTAAACCAATTGATAATTATATATCTACCGTTACTACTCCCTCAATATCTGACATTTATGGCCTCATTTTAAAATCCACTTCCTCCTCTCAATATGACCCTATTAATATTTATTTTTAAAAGACTCAATAGTACCCTATCCCCCTATTTGAATACTATATATTCTTGTCTTCTCTCTCCAATGGAATTTTAATCCTTCTTTTAAACATTCTGTCATCACTCCCATTCTTAAAATAACGTCTTCCAACCCTAATCTCTTATGTAATTCCCGTCCTATCTCCCAACTTCCTATTATTATTAAAATTCTTTAGTATCGTTGTCCATCAATATATTTATGTCACTAAACTCCTACCATGACGTCCTACGTGCCTTTCTTAAATGTCACTCCAATGAGACATCCCTCCTTCAAATCAATATATATGCAAAATTTCCCCCCTCACTATGTTGTCAGATGGTTCTTCTTGATCTATCTTGTGAATTTGACTCTATTAGCCATGATTTTCTTTTTTAGAGACTTGAGATGATTGGCATTAATGGTAGTACATTTAAATAGCTTAACTCGTACATCATAAATAGATCATCCTCTATTAAATTCTGTGATTTCACTTCTGACCCCCGCCCTCTATTCTATGGCGTCCAACAAATTTCTGTCCTAGGCCCACTTCTATTCTCCATATATATAGTACCTATAATGTCTATTATATTCCAATTTCCTGGCGTTTTCTATAATATGTATGCTGATGATATCCAACTGTACTTCTTCCTCGCTATATCCACTCAGGATAATTCTCACCTAATTGCGTGTATCTACTCTAAATACTGGCTTCTCTCCAACAATATTCTACTAAATACCTCAAAAACAGCCCTCTTCAATATCTCTATATATCTCTATATACCTACGAAATACCCTGCATTCCCTTCCTTTTACATTGACAAGGTTAGTATTTCACCTTCCAATTCAGTCCGCAGTCTTGGTGTCATTTTTGACTCTGATCTATTTTTTCTAGCCATATTACTATAATTCTAAATATGCTAATTATCATTCATTTAGAATCAGATGTAACCGTAAATATATTAGTTGTCCACTATTTGATGTCCTTATTAATTCACTTGTAATTTCTCGTATTGAATATTGTTCTTCTTTATTATATAAACTTCATTCTTCCTCTATTGCCCCATTAAACATAAAGAAAAGTGAAGAGGTTGTAAACAATAAGAAATGTAAAAAGAAGAGTTCAGATATTCAGAAGAAAGAAGAAGCCGATAAATATGTATAAGAAGGCGAGTACGTCTATATAAGGAAGAGAGTACTCGATATAAATGAACTTCAGAATTTCTGGGAAGATAAAAAGTGGCTATTATACGAAGAAGGTAAAATGTATATGAGATTGAGCATGAAGGAATAAAGAACATATTACACCGGGAGAATACAGCCCGTGCGAAACCGAGTATATATGTTGGGAAGTAAAACTCCCCCGGAGGAAAATCTGCCCTGGCTCAGGTCAGGTAAAGAGAAAAAGTAGAGGTGTAGAAGATTGTATATATGGTTACGGTTATTACGGTTAATTACGATTATTTTGTTTATATAGAATATTATTTATTTTAAATTGCGAGGGGTGAAAGTAATGATATGCATGACTAAGTATAATGCAGCGATATGCATGATCATGTCGACTGTCGTCTGCCTCCGATAAGTCATCAGTTAATCGTAATACGTTAGTGAAAAATTACCTATATATAACTAATATAATAACTATACTATACTAATAACTATATATATATATATATATATATATATATATATATATATATATATATATATATATAGTACACATATCCGCATCCTCTACACACACACATATATATATATATATATATATATATATATATATATATATATATATATAAATATATAATATACAATATTGGTTATACAAAAATAAATGAAGGTTTTATGGTCTACATATATTGCTACATATATTAGATAATCATAACAATAAAATTATATAATTATATGTATATGCTTTTTCCTATAAATTTCATAAATAAATTATAATGTTAAAATTAATAACAATTATTTCAATTTATAAATAAATATAACAAATTCAATTGATATCATTTTGAAAACTTTTAAAGTGATGTTGTACAACGAAGTTGGCATAGAATTGTCAGTGAACAAATTGGTGAGAAACTTTAGTAGTGAATTTCAGATTTTCGGAGCAATAACCGAAAAATCTGATTAATAGTAGGCCAAATATGTTGAGCGTTGCACCAATATCATGACGTGGCACTTCGACTATATCTGTTAGAATTCTGAATACTAATAGGTTGATCTATATATTCCTGAAATCCAAGGTGCATAGCCTTATGCGTAATACATAATAGCCTATGTTTACAAATATGTATAAACTTAAAAAGAAATTAAAGCAGATATAAAAACTATTGAAACATAGTTTAGTTTATATAATACATGTATAGAACGACGTTTAATACGCTCAAGTTTATACTTTGGGTTAATCGGTTAATTAAATAATACTGAACTGCGATAGATAAGTCTACTGGATACTAGCGAATGTATTTAACATTTAGTCATGTCAAAGTTAAGATTATAACGAGTTTTTCTAATATTATATAGAAAATAGTTGGCAGTGGGTATCATGATATTAATATGTGGAGAGTACTCTAGGTGAGAGGTTATATTGAAACTAATGGTAGTTATATCTTTAAAAGTTGGAAGAGATAGTAGAAAATGGTGAATTATTGATAGAGGAGAACTGGGTCTATAGAATATGATATTATCAGTTTTAGTCATATTTAAGGAGAATTACGAGAGAATCATTCAGTGAGATAAGTTATAAAATTAAAAATAAGTATTTGAATCAGATAAGAATCACTAAAACTAGGGACTTATGTATATTTCTGTAGATCATCGGCATAAAGATGATTGTAAATATTAGAATATTTGTGAAAAATTAAATGTATAAGAAGAATGTAAATAATGATAAATATAGGGCTAAGAACAGAGCTTTGTGGAACACCATGTATGTTAACATAAATAGGAGACAATGAGAAGTTGATCTTCACCGAAGATTTTCTGGATGAAACAAAAGACATACACTAACTGTGGACTTGACCGGGTATACCATTTTCATTACTTCTAATGGAAATAATATTGTGATTGAGAGTATCAAACGCACTAAATAAGTCTATTAGCACGAGATAGCATGGGGCTTTATTATCAAGAGATAAGAGAATATCATTAGTGATCAAAGTAATGGCAGTTTCTGTACTACGATGATGAAGATACTCACTTTGATATTTATCAACATTAGCATTGGACGTAATGTAATTAATAAGTTGAGTGTACACAACTCATTCTAAGGTCTTAAATAAGGTGATAACTGGGATATTGGACGATAACTTGATAAATTAAATTGTTCAAGATTATATTTTTTAAATCGGAAAAATGTATGAATATTTCATAGAGTGTGGACCAATAGATGATATAAGGGATCTATGAATGATTTAAGTTATAAGTACAATACAAGATGGTGAACGAAGTAGATTGAGTGGAATAGAAACAAGTGGGGAATTGGTTTTAAATGATTTTTAAGGTCATCAGAGAGATAGTGTAATTTCATGTGTGGGAAGCGAAAAATATGATCAGTGATTCTGATTGCATGATAAATTGAGATTGAGTCGTCCCGAATTGATGTTTGGAAGTATATTGATATTACTCGAATTTTGTTATTTGATGAAATTGGCAAACAAGATAAAAATAACTGAATCAGGTTGGTCAGGAAGATGATTGGTATGGGTTTTACCTATTAAGGTGAAAGATAATTTGTAAACTTACTTAGAAGATATGCCATAACTACCGATAATATCAGTGAAGTATGACAATTTAGTATAGGATTTTTTCTTGTAAAGTGATCGATAAACTGTAAAGACAATAAGATCAGAGTCAAGTTTAGAGGATGCATATTTACGTTGTAGTCTGTGAAGTAGTTGCCGCAGGTTAATAAATTCAATATTAAACCAGGGAGATATAAATAAGTTCGGTTGATAAGAGTAATGGAGGGTGCACAAATTTCAAGAGTATGATATAATTCCAAATTGAAATAAACAAAAAGTATAGAATAATCAGAAGATATACTGTTGCTAAGTTGATAGAATACATAGTTAACAAGCATTAATTTATCAATAGAAGATATTATCCGAAACGATTTTGAATATCGATTAATTTGTATCAACGGAAAGTTCAAATCAAATAAAATGGCAGAGTGGTCAGATATTAGAGAACTTTGAGTGGGATATAAAATTAAATCAGAATCAGCTAAGTTAATTAATCACTAAGTCAATAGTATACTGTAATATATACAATAGTATATGGTAATATATTACCATTAGTGTTAGTAGGTAAACAAGCATGTTGCGTCAGGGAATATTCAAATATAAGTTCATTCAGAGATAAAGAAGCATTATTATCATTGTTAATTTGAATATTAAAATCACTAAGAATAACCGTGTTAACCGATATGATAGATTCAAAAATAGTGGGGAGGTCAGTTAATAGACTTATAGACTATATGAGATGGACGGTATATTTATTATTACCATACAAAATATACAATATAATATTACAATAAAATGATAAAAAAGTATGATAAAATATGAAATAAAAATAGTGATAATATATTATAATATTATTATATTAAATTATTAAGAACAATTATATGTTGTATAAAACTAAGTATTCAAAACATCAGTTTGCATTTCAACATGCTTAAATGTTACTTTCTTTGATCCATGTATTAGAGCAATCAGTTATATACATAGAGCTAGAGAGAAACGAGAGCTTTCTCTCTAGCTCTATGGTTCTATACATATATCTTGAACTTAATCGGGTAATATTGTATGGTAATTAAATTTCAAATATATGTGAATATTATTTATTTTTAATTTTTATTTAATCTAATATCTAGTTTATTTATATATGATTATGTAAATATAAATAATAGTAATTAAAATCATAAGTTATATATAAATATATTAATTAGAAAAAACTTCGCATTTTTATGGAAATTATCAAAAAACTTGTATTTGAAATAATTATTTACTGATTAATTTTTTTTAAATAATCCAGCACTATAATAATAGAATATATAAATAGCTTTGATTTGTATATTAGAGATTTCAAAAATATGATACCAATACAAATATATAGCCAATGGTCACGACCTAGTAGGTCGCGTATTCACCTACTACTAAATGTGACTAAGTGGCGGCAGCGATAAGTCCTGTGACCAGAGCACCCTACTCACGGACACAGTGGACACCATCGCGGCAGCCAGAGAAGCGGAGATCACCATCTACACGGACGGATCGGCGGAAAGAGGATATAAAAACGGAGGCAGCGCAGCAGTAGTTACATCAGGACCAGCCACTGACTCAGTCAAAATCACCTCCATCACACGCAAGGGAAGACGTCGCACGTCGTCCTATGAGAAGGAAGTGACAGCTATGCTACTGGCAATTGGCTAGATCAAGAACAGCGATAATCAAGGCACCTTCATTATCTGCACTGACAGCTAGTCAACCCTGATAGCAATATAGTCGCCTGGATTGAGCGACGGGTCAGACCTAGCAGAGACCCGCCGAATCCTGAACTCATTGAATATACGTATTTCGCTACAATAGGTCTCCGGCCATATGGGGCTCATCGGAAACAATTGGCCGGACGGCGAAGCCGGAGCAGCGGCAGCTTCAGACGAAGAGCCAGCGGCAACGGATGGTGGTATAACCTTCCAGACAGCCAAAGCCTTCACGAAGAGAGATACGATGGACCCGGCCATAAGCCACGTAAGAACCAAAACGGTCTTTAACGGCAAGCTAGCCCCAGTCTCCCTCTCTAGAAAGGATTCGCTTCTCCTAGCCCAGCTAGCAGTGGCCACTGCCACAAGCTGGCAGCATACCGAAATATTGTCGATGCCGACTCCTCTGCGACCTGTCTACATTGCCAAAGAGCCCCAGAGACGCTCGAGCACTGGCTCCAAGAGTGCGCGACCACAGCACGAAGACGAATCCGTGAGTTTGGGGGAGCGGCGCCCCCACTGTCAGCCCTGGTTGAACAACCAGAGGATGTAATATCGTTTGCGCATGGACTCCCGACCATGTGAACGAAAATCAACAACTTAGTAGGTCAAAGATTGGGTATTCTCCCCATATTCTATCAATACCTCCTATAACCTCGAGGTTATAGAAGGTATTGATTCTATGCATGCCCATGTGGGAATCCCATAATGGGATATATAGTATATGGTATCGCCGCGTATTACATAAAGGCCCTTATATATAAGGGGATAATATATATATGCATATATAAGCATATTCTACTACGGGCGACAAGTTTTAATCCATGAATGCGCGGTGAACCATGGCCTCCTTTAACTCCTGAAGCTAAAGGAGGCCACCCATGGGTGAACCTATAATGTTATGTGCAGATAAAGTAAATAGTTATAGATATGTTTGTTTGCGTAATGCCCCCCCCCCCGCCCACAGCGTGACTTCAAAGTCCCACATTAGTGGTGATGAGATAAATTAATCATTGCTCAGTAAACAATGCTTCAGGCGCTAGGTTTTATTACCCAATATTACGTAATTACTGATTGAATGTTAATGATGTACACATGAGGCTAAATATGTATACACAGTGATGTTAGATTATTATATAAAAAATATCTTATTTAAATATTAGATTATATATAATATGTTACCCTTCTTAATGCATGTGATTATAATTTTTTTTTTTTTTTTTATTATATATTATATGTTAAATTATTATAACATATACCATTAAAACTACCAATTAATTTAGTTTTAGAAGTTAGATACTATTTTTATTATTTATATTATCAGTATTAATACATAGATTTGTATTTCATATTTGTTTTGTTTTGTTTACCTTTATTAGGTTAAATATAAATCTATGATTATATACATAGAGCTTGAGAGAAAGCTTTCTCTCAAGCTCTATGATTATATAAAACAAAATGTATACATTGGCTATTAACTATATATTAAAAATATCTAGACATGTCTATGAATATATAACGTATATCAATTTTATAAAATTCAATTTCAATGATATACATATTATTTTATGTTTAATTTAAAATAATATATTAATATATAGAATTTAAAACAATATTAATCTAAATTACATGTTTATGGTTCCTATTTATGGTATGGTTCCTTTCCAGGGTTCCTTTAAACAGTAATCACGAGATCTTTGATAACCAATGATAATTATAATTCCCGTCCATTAGTTTACAAAATTACTTTATATCCTATGGCTTTATATGTTGTATTTGTTATGCTTATTTAAGGGCTATATCAAACTGAAATATTTCTATAAATGTTAGATATACATTATTAATTATAAAATATTTTAAATAGTTATATAAAATTATATAAATGTATAAAATAAAATTATATTACGTTTTTAAAATTTAAAAATGTTTTATTGTATACATTGTTACAATGATTGTATAATACAACTTTTATGCAAATATAATTATTATATTAAATATAATATTTGCATAATATTATAATGGAACACGTTTAAAACCGGCGCCAAAAAATCTATGACTAATAGTTTATTCAATATCGAAGCTCGCGCTCTCGTAGTTGAAACGCCCGCCTCTAGATATAGGCGTGTCATACTAGATAAACTGTGTGTGTGTGTGTGTGTGTGTGTGTGTGTGTGTGTGTGTGTGTGTGTGTGTGTGTAGTAGTAGTAGTAGTAGTAGTAGTAAATTGATTTATTCACAAAAATCCCATTTTCAAGAAATTGTTCGGATGTGATATATATATATATATAATATTAATGTTATGGCGACATCCATAATTTAAATAAATTATAATAAATGCAGTAAAGTAAGGTGTGGGTGGATAGTAAGTATGTAATAAAGTTAGTCGGTATGTAAATTTAGTAAATAAAGTTAGTTAAGTTCAAGTAAGTGTCTGTGTAGTTTTGTTTTAAATGTAGTTGATAGTTTCTCATTAGTAATAGTTTTGGGAAGTTTATTCCATAATGATGAGTAGTTAGTCGATGGGTTATGTTTCAGTAGGGTACTATTTGATGATCTTAATTTAGTTATTTCTTTAAGTTTAATAGAGTATCTAATGTATTTAGGAAGATTGTTATATATGGCAGTATGTATAATATTTATGTTTTTATAGGTGGATCTTTGTTTAAATGTAAGCCAGTTTAGTTTTTTTCGGTAGTCTGTGGTGTGTGTTCGTTTAGGTAGTTTAAAAATGAGTCTGCATGTTTGGTTTATTATTTTGTTAAGTCGTCTTTCTTGAAATTTAGGTATATCAGTAAGTATGGAGTTAAAATAATCAAGTTTTGATATTACATAAGCGGAGGTTAATATTTTGAGGGATGATTGATTCAGAAGGTGTTTTATTTTTATAATTGATATAGTTTATTATTGCATTGTTTAACTATAGATGATATTTGTGTATTTAGAGTTAGGTGTTTATCAAGTATAACACCTAAGGTAGTTATATTAGTTTTTATTTCTATTTCAGTATTGGCTATTTTAATATGTGTGAGTGGGAGTGGGATTAGTCGTTTGCTATGAAATATAATACAATCTGTTTTTAGTTTATTAAATTTTAAATAGTTGTTGTTAAAATATATTTCAAGTTCAGTAGTTAATTTATATATTTTGGTTAGAGTTTCGTTTAGGTTATTGAAAGTAGTTGATGTATATAGTTGTGTATCATCTGCATACATGTGGTAATTAATATTATGTGAATTTATTATTGAATTTATGTCGGATGTATAAATATTAAATAGCAGAGGTCCGAGAACACTTCCTTGAGAAACTCCTATTTCAGGACAGTTATATGTATTGAATGGTTTATTGGATTTTATATTAAAAGTTCTTCCTGTTAAGTATGACTGTATTAGTTGTATTATTGATTGGTGAATTCCGATGGATTTTAGTTTTTTATAAAGTATCATATGGTTTATAGTATCAAATGCAGCTGTTAGATTGAGTTGTATAAGTATTACGTATTTGTTGTTATGGATATTATAAGATATATATTTAGTAAGGTCTAATAGTAAAGTCTCAGTATTGTGTTTTCGTTTATATGCAGTTTGTCTTGGATTATCTAAGTTATTATTCGTTATATGGTTGGTAAGGTGGTTTGCTATTATTTTTTCTATAATTTTAGATAGAAAAGATAGATTGTATATTGGTCTGTAGTTTTTTGTAAGTGTTTTGTCAAGTGATGAGTTTTTCAGTATTGGTGTAATGATTGTATGTTTTATTAATACTGGAAAATGTGACTGTTCTATGCATTTATTGATAAGTTCAGTGTATGTAAGGCAAAAATAATTAAGGTTTTTTTTCAGTTGGCACGATGTAATGTTGTCAATGTAAATACATGTTTTAAAATGTGTTGATTTTATTATTGTTTCAATATATTCAGGAGAAATAATAGATATTGGATTTGATGTAATAGAATGTATATTTAGTCCGTTAAGGTAATTAGATCTGTTATGGTTGGAAGTGTGGATTTCTATATCGTCATAAATAGCTTTTATTTTATTAATGAAAAAAGAAGCACATTTATCAGAATCAATGTTATGATTTGATTTTGTCTTCTTTTTTAAAAGTGTATTAAATGTTTTATAGAGAAGTTTCATGTCATGTTTCGGTGTATCAATTATATTGTGATAATATAGTGATTTAGATAATTTTATTTCATTAAAGTAATATTTTTTATGATAATTATATAGGTTTCTGTTACAGATATTTTTATCTTTTCTCCAAACTATTTCGATTTTTCTGAGTAATCGATGTAGATTAGATAGTTCAGGTGTCCACCATGGATTAAGATATCTTTGTTGAACTTTAATAGTTTTAATTGGGGCATGTATTTCAAGTAAGTATTCTAAGTGTTGATGTATTTTTTGAGTAGCAATATCAGTATTATTATAGTCAAGTATAATCAGTTTATATAAGTCATTAGTATAGTTTTCATTGTTAATATTTTTTAGGTTTCTGTAAGTAATAGTTTCTTTTTTAGCTGAAGATTTAGTATACTTAAGATATATGTTAATGATATTATGATCTGTTATTTTGGGACCTATTTGTGTTGAAATATTAGTTAAATTGTTCCTAGTGATAATAAGGTCAAGCGTATTGCCTTTGTTATGTGTCGGTTCATGTATATGTTGTGTAAGGTTTAGATCATTAAGTATGTTCGAGAAAACAATTGACTGAGGGTTGATATTAAAATCACCTAGTATTAGTAAGTTTTGTTCGTCATGTACTTGATAAAGTATATCGTGTATAGTTGGTATAGGATTTATGGAATTGGGTGGTCTGTATAGTAGTAGTAGTTTTAGAGTGTTTGTGTTTTTATTTAATTTGAGGTGCAGTTGTAGGAGTTCAATGGAGTTTACTGTACTATGCATTTTTTTTATTAGTGTAATATTAGAATTAATGATAACAGCTAGTCCACCACCATGTGATATTCTAGATTGTTGTATAAAGTAATGAGTGTTGGGTGTAGCAGCTATGTAAGTAGGGTCGGAGTTGTTATTAGTAGTCCAGGTTTCAGTAAGGCACATAATATCTATTTTATCATTTGTTATAATTGAATTAATTAAGTCTGGTTTATTGTTGAGTGATTGTGTATTGAGCAGAGATATTTTAAGTTCGTTAGAGTTTAGTTGTCATATTGTTAATTGTTAAGTTTAGTTGTCATTGTGTGTGTGTGTGTGTATGTGTGTGTGTGTATGTGTGTGTGTGTGTGTGTGTGTGTGCATTTTGTTATGAAGTATATATCTCTCTCTATATATATATATATATATATATATATATATATATACATGTATACATATATGTATATATATATGTTATAT
Organism: Osedax fenrisi; assembly: GCA_964019155.1. Classification (NCBI taxonomy): domain Eukaryota; kingdom Metazoa; phylum Annelida; class Polychaeta; order Sabellida; family Siboglinidae; genus Osedax; species Osedax fenrisi. The sequence continues at coordinate 106,445,670 of OZ025240.1, read as the reverse complement.
ATATAGAGTGAGAGATATATACGTTATAACAAATTCGACACACACACATATATATATATACGTGTGTGTGTGTGTATAACGTATATATATATATATATATATATATATATATATATATATATATATACAGTAAAACCTCTCTATAAGAAACCTCTTTATAAGAAAAACCTCTTTATAAGAAAATTGTTCACACATTTGGTTGGAATTCAACCTTTTCCACATTAAAAAACCTCTTTATAAGAAAATCGTATAAGAAAAATATAAGAAAAACCTCTTTATAAGAAACTTATTGTATACAAAATATAAAAAATAATTATATATAAATAGAATTATTGTATATTGATAACAATTATAGAAATTAATTATTATATAAAATATTTTATATTACCAAAAAGCTTGAAATGAAATAAATTAATTAATAAATGTTATTTTTATCCTTGAATTTATTAAAATGAATTAATAAATGTAATTGTATATCCATAAATTTATTAAAATTAATTAATAAATATTAATATATCTTTAAATGTATTGATGATACAATTTATTATATTATACAATTAATTGTTAAATACTAGATTATTATAATATTCATTATATTATATTCATCAATGATGATTCATAATTTATAATTGCTAATGTAAATCTAATAAAATTTCATTATGTATTAACATGTCTAAGTCCAAACAATACAGTATATATTTTAAATCTAATATAATTAAAGAAGTTGATGAATGTTTACTGACAAATTAAGAATTATATAAATATACTATATATATAGATAACCTATAGGTTATATAATGCATTTTCAATTATAAATTAATTCTTAAAATCATTGGAAAAGTAAAAACCTCTTTATAAGAAAACCTCTCTATAAGAAAAAAAGTACTGAAAAAAAATAGTTTCTTATAGAGAGGTTTTACTGTATATATATATATATATATATATAGTGAGATATATACTATATGTACATTGTACACTGTACAATGTACACGTAGTATATACTAAGGACATACATGTCCGTAGTATATATATAGTAGTAGTTTGTCTAGTATGACACGCCTATATCTAGAGGCGGGCGTTTCAACTACGAAAGCGCGAGCTTCGATATTGAATAAACTATTAGTCATAGATTTTTGGCGCCGGTTTTAAACCACAACCATTATAATAATATTAATTAAATTATTTAATTATTAAATATTATTAAAATAATATTATTTAAATTAATATATTTTACATATTTATATACTTTACTCTTATACTATTACATTATATAATATATAATTTATATATCCTAAGGATATTCCTTACAATATAATATTGTATTCTAATATAATATTATATTCAATATTAATTACTATATAATTCTATATAATATAGAATATAATAATAATAATAATAATTATTATTATTTAATAATAATAATTTATTATTATAATTATTATAATTATAATAATTAAAATTAATATTATTAATTATTATTATTAAATAATAATAATAATTATTATAATTATTATTATATTCAATATAATATTGAATATAATATTGTAAGGATATATAAATTATATATTATATAATGTAATAGTATAAGAATTAAAATTATTATTATTAATTAAAATTATTATTATAATTTATAATATAATATTAAATATTAGATTAATACTGTAAAATGGGTAATATTAAAGAAATAACCATAACCGTTATCATAACGTTAGGGTATCATACCGGTTATGATTATTATAACGTTTATTAGGTGGTAATATTTAATATAATATCAGGTTTCAGCAGACTAACAGCAATTTTATTTAAAATTTATTTAAACATGTATATTTATTAAATAACTAATAGTTACTATTATAATAGGTTACTGCACGAGTTGGGAACGGTTTTAAAAATGTTACCAGCAATTGAGGCGAACGCGCATAGCGTATATACTGTATATACTATGCCATTTTAACTGTATATTATATGTTAACAATATATTATATGTTTATATTCACTCATCAATGCGTACCTATATTGATAAAGCTTATATAAAATATATTGTATATTTTATTTATATTATATTATATATATATTATATAATATATTTAATATAATATTAAATTATATAATATATATATATAAAATATATAGCGCTATGCTCGCTCGCCGACCTCCTCAATTGCTGATAGCATTTTGAAAACCGTTCCCAACTCGTGCATCCCCCTTATAATATATAATAGTATAATACATTGATATTTATATATGAGGAAGGTGATGAAATATTGTTTATTAATAATTATTTATTAATAAAATGATATCATATTTTATAGTGGATTTAAATTAAATTTATATTTACTATATTTTTTAACACGAGTATTTATTCCAAATTCATATTTTTTTATTAATAATGGTGAATATCAATATCGGGTAGTTTCAACGTGAACCGTTATAAATTGTGGCGGACATCGGACAATGAAATATTTACAGATATTTTATAACATGTTCTAAAATATATGGAATAAACTATTTTAATTATTAAGTAATTCAAAATTGATTAGTTTATTCACCATTTCGGTTGGTATAAATTCAGCTTAATATATGTGGGCTATTTGCTATGTTGATGTAAATACTTAATTAATGTATAACGAGCTACATATTGAGAGGAGCTATTATACGCTATGTTATACCTGTAACACATACTCATATCTATACCTGACCTCTAATTGTCTACACATAACCTCTAATTATCTTTACCTTTACCGGGTATATTGAACCCTCACCAAACCTCTATTCATTTTCATGTGACCTCTAATTGTCTAAACCTATAACCCTGCATGACCTCCAATTATCTATACCTCTAAACTCACCTCACTTCTAATTGTTTACACCAGACCTCTAGATATTAAAACATGTACACATCTGACTTCTGCTTCTTTATACATATACCTCTCATGTTTGACCTCTAGATATCTGCCGCACAACTCAATAAAAACAATGACCACATCAATAGTGAGGTAGACCTACACAGGAGGGGTGATCATATCAAACATGGACCTGGGCTAGCTGACATGATCTTCTCAAAGCGTCTCATAAAGAAAGATGGATTAAGGTAGGTGTAGGTATGGGGTAAGGTAGTTGTAGGTATGGGGTAATGTAGGTATATTTAAGGGGTATAGGTATATACTAAGGTAAGTGTAGGTATGGGGTAAGGTGGGATATAGGTATTGTGTAAAGTAGGGTATAAGTTTGGATTAAGAGTGTATGTGGTAAGGTAGGGTATATTATGAAGTAAGGTAGGTATTGGGATATTACATCTAGTACTACAGTAGAGCTACAGCTAGTATTGCATATAATCTACAGTTAATGTAAATATGAATCTCTAGTTTTGCTATTCAATAATTTACGTGCAAACTAAAACTATCAAATACTTTATATATTTTTTTGTTCTAAATTATAGTAAACATAATTATAATATTTATTAATAATATCTTGTCAATATACAACATACAATATAAATGGGACACCACCGGATATAAAGTTATATCTACACAATTTCCAATATATTTATATCATACGATTATCATATATTGTCTGCGTTATATATAATCAGTTTAAATATATGCATATAATAATGCTTTCAATTAATAGTTTATATTTGTCTATAGTTAATTTAGGAAACACTTAAAATTACTACACAATATTGAAACATAAGTAAATCTTGAGATAGATAATTTTACTAATATAGATAATTATATTGAATGCCCTTATTATTATATCCATTACAATGCACTCTACATGCACTATGTAATACACCTCTCTAATAAACAGGCTAAGATTACCACCATGGTTAAAGAATGGCATACCTAACAAGAAGGAGGTGTCGCATATTAAGAACACCCTCACTTTGAGCAAACTACATGCGGTTACCTGTGCGACTATCTCCCTCTCTCCTGTATGTCATATAACATTATATTATAATATATATTTATCCTATTAGGTATTTTCTATGTATTTATTTATTCCCTTTCATTTTGCTGACAGGTATATATCTCAAGGATAAGTTCAGTGAACTTATATATCTATCTGGGTTCACTCTCGTTTATTATGATGAACAAATCTGATTAATATTATTATATAATATATATTATATTTTAATAATAGTGGTATTATACTATGCTGGCTTATGTTATTAGTTATACTATTTTGTTAATTATTTCATTACTTTATATGTAAATTTCTAAAGATACGAATGGCATCTAGTTAAATGTTCCCCCGATGTATCTCTGGAACCTTCTCTGCTCTACAAAACAATACATCATTATCTGTCCTCGATCATCTCCTTTGATAGTGATTATAGTCTCAATCTCTTCAAACATGCCTAGCTTATCAAGCCACTTTCTCTCTCTCTCTCTAATACCTATTATATAGAATATCTCGGTATATTATAATGTTTAAAGTCAATAAGCTATTCAATATATAGTGCAGCATTGGTATACCGCCCATCACGGACCCTGTTTCTTTAAGCGATATATCAAATATAACATGTAATAGATAGAAGAGAAATCCGTTCCAGCTCTAATTCACATATATCAAGTGTGTAAGTTTTCATCATATATTAATTTAAAGCATATTATTTAACATTTTAAAAGTCTATAGTCAAATACGAATTTACATTATAAACAAATCATAGTTCCTAAAAGTAACCCGCTATAGGTGGCACTGGGGTATTTTGTATACAAATTAGAAAACACGATTTCGCGTAAGTGTTATATCTTTCCTTCGGAAAATCTTTGATAGTAGTGTAAATAGTTATAATTATATATGTGTATTTTATATTTAACGTGTTTTAATCAATCCGTTTACTTAGTTATTTATAATTATTTATTAACAATTATATAATTTAAATTAATTAATATTAATAATTTTATTTTACTTATTTGAATCTCTATAAAAATGAAAAATGATATTAACTAAAAATAATTATTTATATTTAATTTGTTAAAAATAATATCTAATATTGTTATATTTATTAAACTGTCTGTGTGGATCAGTTGTCTAAGTTGTCAGACACACAAACAGTAGGTCGCGGATTTGAACCTCGTCCTGACCATTAAAATAGGTCGTAAAATAATATTTAGAAGTGATCTTATATAAGTGTGTGTAAATAAATGATCGGCTCTCCTTAAAACTATGAATGTATTAACATGAGAGCGGCTTCGAAGGGACATTAGAGCCATATATGGTTATAAGTGAAAACTTCATCTAAGTTCCTGGATGGGATGAAAAGACTCCACAAAATAACAATAACAATATATACATCAATATATTTATATTATTATTTATTATTAATGAGTAATTTTTATATTTATTAATAATTATCTCGGTAAGCACTGCTTCTATAATTACCCTGATGTAAAAACCTAAATCTGATAATAATAACAAAATAATAATAAAGATGGTTTCATAACAACAAATATCTGGCTGTAATTTACTCGCTTTAAAAAATTTACCTGATATCGGGCTATAAAAATCTAGATGATATCGCACAGTTTTTTTTGTATGAAAACCCATAAATTGTACTATTATGTTGTAGTAATACATTGTTTATATATCTATTAATTATATTTTTACATTTATACTCCTCACCCACCAGGAAGCCCAGCATCCTAATAGAATGCTAATCTACCATATCTAAAATACATCCACCTCCCCCAGGAAACGGGCATCCTAATAGAATGCCTAAGCTCTGACTTCAGCGGGTCACAGTTATCCCTGGAGGTGCTGCTAAGTTATGGTATTCACGTATTCGCCCACGGCATAGAGACTATAAAGGTTCTGTCTAGGTTAGCATGCATGTGTGTGCATGTGTAGATGCGTGTATGTGTAATAATTAAATAAAAATACAAATATGAATAATATAATGTAAAATATATGTAAATTTAAAATAATCGAACAAATAAAATTATGAATAATATAATGTAAAATCAATGTAAAAATAAAATAGAATTTATGGAATACAAATATGAATAATATAATGTAAAATCAATTTTAAATAAAATAGAATTTATGAAATAATCAAACATACAAATAGAAATATGAATAATATAATGTACGATCAATGTTAAAATAAAATAGAATTTATAAAATAATTAAACAAATACTTATATAAATATGAATAATATAATTAAAAATTAATATTAAAATAAAATAGAATTTATGAAATACAAATATTGATAATATAATTTAAAATAAAATATAATTTATAAAATAATCAAACAAATACATATATGGATAATATAATTTAAAATAAAATGTAATTTATAAAATAATCAAACAAATACATATTACATATTATATTAAAATAAAATAGAATTAATGAAATAAAATAAATATAAATATGAATAATATTATGTAAAATCAATGTAAAAATAAAATTAATGTTAAAATAAAATAGAATTTATGAAATAATCAAACACAAATATTATAATGTAAAAATAAAATAGAATAGAATTTATAAAATAATTAAATAAATATAAATGATATAATGTAAAATTAATGTTAAAATAAAATAGAATTTATGAAATAATCAAATACAAATATTATAATGTAAAAATAAAATATAATTTTTAAAATATAAATAATATAATGTAAAATCAATGTACAAATAATATAATGTAAAATCAATGTAAATATAAAATAGAATTTATGAAATAATCAAACAAATAATATAATGTAAAATCAATGTTAAAATAAAATAGTCAAACAAATACAAATATGAATAAAATAATTTAAAATCTATGTTAAAATAAAATAGAATTTATGAAATAATCAAACACAAATAATATAATGTAAATTCAATATTCAAATAAAATTAAATTTATGAAATAATCAAAAAAATACTAATACAAATATGAATAATGTAAAATAAATGTATAAATAAAAATATGAATAATATAATTTAAAATCAATGTTAAAATAAAATAGAATTTATGAAATAATTAAATACAAATAATATAATGTAAAAATAAAATAGAATTTATAAAATACAAATAATATAATGTAAAATCAATGTACAAATAATATAATGTAAAATCAATGTAAATATAAAATAGAATTTATGAAATAATCAAACAAATAATATAATGTAAAATCAATGTAAATATAAAATAGAATTTATGAAATAATATTACCTACCATGGCATTATTCTAATTTTAATAAGGTGATTTTACATTGTAATTTATAAATGAGTGTATGCATAGGTGTATATAGGCGTGGTGATACCATCGATATAAAGAAAGTGGATAAGCAATTGAATGTAGTGTATGGCACTATCCGCTACGAGCGTTGCAGTCGAAACCCACTATCTGGCCCACTACTTTTTATTTATAATAATATGTATTTATCATATATATATTGATAATCACTACCAATTTAATTTACTATCTATACTAAAAATAAAATTATATATTTAAAATACATAATATCAACATTCCTAGTAATTTTGTGTATTTAAATTGAAGTTATAAACTAATTTATTGATTTTATTGATATTTATAATTTAAATCCATTGATATTAATAGAAGTCACTTAAATCTATTTCGACGAAAAGCCTACTGTTTTAATATTTGACATATATAATATGACTAATATCCAATCAAAATCACTGATACCATTTTGTTAATTTATCGATAAAAGTGTCATTCACATGTCTATTTTTACATGCATTGCGTGCGTCAATTGCTTATCCACTTTCTTTATATCGATGGGTGATACATACAAGAGTAGTGATATATTTACTAATTGATTATATAACATTCATTTTTTATTATAAATGTTGTAAAGAAAACTAAATTAAACTATTAAATCAATTCATCCTTTGTTTTAATAATTGTAAAGTAATTTTATAATATAAATAAATTTTAGCAAATTATTCTATATAAAACTAAACATACTTATATATAATAATAACTAAGATAATATATATATATACCCTATAGCATATATGCTATAGGTATATATATATATAATTATATATAAATAAAAAACAGTAAAACCTCTCTATAAGAAACCTCTTTATAAGAAAAACCTCTCTATAAGAAAATTGTTCATACATTTGGTTGGAATTCAACCTTTTCCACATTAAAAAACCTCTTTGTAAGAAAAATATAAGTAAAACCACTTTATAAGAAACTTATTGTATACAAAATATAAGAAATATACAAAATAATTATATATAAATAGAAGTATTGTATACAATATATATTGATAACATTTAATAAATTAATTATTATAAGATATTTTTTTTTCTTACGAATATTTTATATTACATAAATAGTTTGAAATGAAATAAAATTAATTAATAATTGTTATTGTATATCCATATATTTATTAAAATTTATTAAAATTAATTAATACATATTATTTGTTATCAATTTTTAATTATTTAATTAATAAATGTTATTGTATATCCATAAATTTATTCAAATTATTAATAAATATTATTATATCCGTAATAACCTTAATACAATGTATGATGATCAGGCCCAGTTATTTTGGGCCAAAGCCCAAAATAAAATCAAAAAGCCCAAAATAAGAATTTTGAAAAGCCTAAAATAACTTATTATGGGCTTTTTACATACAAATTTAATTTTAAAATAAAATTTAATTTAATTTTAATAAAAATTTCGAAGATGCGTAGAATATTAAATATAAAAAATAAAAATAATTTTTCTGTAGCATAGCAACCATTATTCCTGTAACATCTGCTATGGAGTCAGATTTTGTTATACTAAAATATATAAAAAATAATTATAAGAATAATGTAAGTAAAATTATCATTAATTAAAACAAAGAATTATTATTACTAATTATTTAATCTAATTGTATATAATAAAAATTAAAAATGTATTTTTTTATAATTTTATCATTTCTTAAATTAAATAAAGATATTGATAACTTATAAAATATACAAAAATAGTATAGTATATATAGTAAATAATATGATAGTTATTAAATATATAATATGAATCATAAATTATGATTGATATTAATGTATTTTTAAGTTTTAAAAAAAAAGGCCCAAAATAACCCAAAATAAGGATTTCGAAAAGCCCAAAATAAGCTATTTTGGGCCTTTTTCTTTATTTTGGGCTTTGGCCCAATATAACTGGGCCTGATGATGATACAATTTATTATATTATACAATTAATTGTTAAATAATAGATTATTATAATATTCATTATATTATATTCATCAATGAAGATTCATAATTTATAATTGCTAATGTAAATCAAATAAAATGTCATTATGTATTAACATATGTTAACATATGTCTAATCGCAAACAATACAGTATACAGTTTAAATCTAATACAATTATAGAAGTTGAATAAGGTTTACTGAACAATCAATAACTATGTAAGATACATGATATTTCTCAATCTTTATTATCAAAATCATTGGAAAAGTAAAAACCTCTTTATAAGAAAACCTCTCTATAAGAAAAAAAGTACTGAAAAAAAATAGTTTCTTATAGAGAGGTTTTACTGTACTTTTATTGGCTCACTTGTGATGTAATGCAGCTAAAAAAATATGACAATATCAAAACTAAACCCAACCAAACCAAACCCAACATAACCAAACCAAACTAAACCAAACAAAACTAAACCAGTGAAACCAACTTAAACCCAACATATTAATTATCATATATTATATATTATATAACATATATGGTATATATATATTATATATATTATAATAATTATATATATATATATATATATATATATATATATATATATATATATACATATATATATATATATATACAGTAAAACCTCTCTATACCTCTATAAGATACCTCTTTATAAGAAAAACCTCTTTATAAGAACATTGTTCACATATTTGGTTGGAATTCAACCTTTTCCACATTAAAAAACCTCTTTATAAGAAAATCTTATAAGAAAAATATAAGAAAAACCTCTTTATAAGAAACTTATTGTATACAAAATATAAAAAATAATTATATATAAATAGAAGTATTGTATATTGATAACAATTATAGAAATTAATTATTATATAAGATATTTTGTTTTCTTACAAATATTTTCTACAAATATATAAATAGCTTGAAATGAATTAAAATTAATAAATTATTGTTATATCCATACATTTATTAAAATTTATTAAAATTTATTGATGTTATTTTTATCCTTAAATTTAATAAAATTAATTAATAAATGTTATTGTATATCCATAAATTTATTAAAATTAATTAATAAATGTTATTATATCCTTAAATGTATTGATGATACAAATTATTATATTATACAATTAATTAAAATAATTAAATTAAATAATAGATTATTATAATATTCATTATATTATATTCATCAATGATGATTCACAATTTATAATTGCTAATATAAATCTAATAGAAATTTCATTATGTATTAACATGTCTAAAGGGGGTTCACATCAATTCCGTTTTTAAAAACGTACGTGAAACTTCAACTTCAAATGATTCATTCACAGCAAATTTGAAGTTATGAGTCACATTCCTATTTTTAAGTTAGGATTTCTGAACGTTTTCTGAAATAGGATTAATCCTATTTTTCTGTATGTAACAACACACAGAATTAGAGAGAACAGCTAGAATGAACACACAGAATTAGAGAGAACAGCTAGAATGAATAAATTAATAAGCAGAATGAACCCTTTTCTTTATAATAGGTGGCGTTATATGATATCATATATAAATATATATATATATATATATATATATATATATATATATATATATATATATATATATAATATATATATATATATATAATATATATATAGAATATAAATAAATTAATTTAAATATATATTACTTTATTATATATAATTATAAAATTAGTTATTTAAAAATATTTATATAAAAATATTAATAAAGTTTAATGAACCCTACATGTACATATCTAATTCAATATTATGATATAATAAATATTAATGACTTAAATATTATGATTGTTTACCCTACATTAACCATTACTTTATGTAAAGATATTTTATATAAATAAATTTTTAATAAACTTTATATACACATTTTATAATTATTATATTAAGTGTCCTATCACTATGAAATAAGTTGTATGAAATAATTATATTAATATAGTAGTACATTTAATGACTTACTTATTATATTAAAATTGATATATTTAATAATAGCTGATTGTCCATTATTAAAAAGTATTTATATTTTGAAATTTAGTTTCAATATTATTGACAGTTCAAAATTAAATATAGGTGGCGATATATGTTTACCATTATGACAAACTAAAAAATACGGAAATGATGTGAACACTTAAAAATCTGTTACTTCAAATTTGCTTTGAATGAATCATTTGAAGTTAAAGTTACACGTACGTTTTTTAAAACGGAATTGATGTGAAGCGCTATAAGCGCAAACAATACAGTATACATTTTAAATCTAATATAATTAAAGAAGTTGATGAAGGTTTACTGAACAATAACTTTATTGAACAAGAATTATGTAAGATATATAATATTTTTCCATATTTATTATCAAAATCATTGGAAAAGTAAAAACCTCTTTATAAGAAAACCTCTCTATAAGAAAAAAAAGTAATGAAAAAAAATAGTTTCTTATAGAGAGGTTTTACTATATATGTATAAGCAATGTATTTATATAATACATTTATATATACTTAATTAATAAAATCAATTAGTAGATTTAATTCAATTCAATTAAATTGAATATATAAATATTACTTTGGTTATATAATCAATTAGTGTGTCTGCATCGAGAACATGCAATCACGCGTCAATCATTATCATAAAAACATAAACACACCTCCTACAACATACGAAAATTCCGAGTACTGCCACGGTTGGTCATCACCAAATAATCAAACAAATGCAAATATGAATAATATAATATAAAAAAATGTAAAAATAAAATAGAATCTGATAGTTTGTATTGTGTATTATTTATTGTATAGCATTATTTTCATTTGTTATTACTTTGAGATTAATATATATAACTTTTGTTTTTTCTAGATTTATTTTTAATGAATTACTATTAAACCATTCTGTGATCTCATTAATGCATTCATTTAATAGTTTTACTGATGTAAAGTCATTTTCAGATGAAGAATCAATATATAATTTTAAGTCATGGGCGTGAAATATGCGTGGTATTTTATTAGTTTATATTTATCAATGATTTAAAAAATAGGGTTTATGTATACATTAAAATTTAATAATTAAATAGTATATGCCGCATGACAGAGCTTTGGGAATTCATTATTTTAAGAATATTTCTGTTGAGATAAGTCATTCACAGTTTCTGTACGTTCTGTGATGTAGGACTTGATTAATTCTAGTGCATTGAATCTAATAGCAATATCATATTTATATGATTTATTAGTATAATATGGTCTAATAATCTGTATGGTCTAATAAGTTATAGCTATATTGTGAAAAAATATGTACATATATCTACGATCAGAAGCTAATATGCATACAACTTAAATATATACACAAATACAAAATCACTGCATATAATACATTAATTCAAAAATTAAATAAATATAAATACATAATATATATATTATATATATATATATATATATAATATATACATATAAAGTATATTTCAATATAATAAATAAATTATTAGAAATTAAAACAAATAAATATTTATAAAATAAAAATATATATGCAATAATAGAGAGAATGAAATGTACAACTTAATTAAAAATCAATATTTAAATTTAAAGTAGGTCAATTTGTATATTTGATCTAAACTAAAAATGAAACAATAAATATTAGTTTGTAATTTATTCAACTAATATCTAATTATGTATATAAAATATAATTTATAAATAAATTAGCGCATATATACACAAATATATATATTTAATAAATATAATAAAATTACATAGAATAAATATACTAAAAATAAATATATATAAAAAAATATCTATATGGTATGCAGATTAAGAGAGGAATATATATATATATATATATATATATATTAGTTTTGTAATCGAACCCTACTACCAGAATATCGGTTCGAAATAGTCAAGTATTATTTCGAGTCCGAATTCAAAATTTTATAATCATTGAGTATCAGTTCGAAGTACACTAATATGTATATATATATATATATAAATATATTAAAATAAATAATTATATATTGTAAAAAGATCAAATAAATGTTCCATGACGGGAAGTCAAACCCTGACATTAGGGCAAAACAAGCATGGTAATACACACTCTAGACAACTCGACCATTTGACTTATTATATTTTATAGTTATATTTAATAGTAGCAAAGATTTTGCGAAGCAAAGATATAAAATACTCCCTATGCATGCAACGTAATTTTGTAATATCCCCTGCCGCTGCTAGAAGTAGTATCGAAATCACTGAAATAGATTTAGGTTCGGCTCTGTTTGCATACAACAATGTTTTCATTGCTCTATTAAATTACATGCACTATATATTAGCTTTTACTTACTAAATATATACTTATAGCATTTAAAACATACATATCATATTTGTTTGTTATATATTAGTAATGAACACTTAGTTTTCATCATATATTAATTTAAAGCATATTATTTAACATTTTAAAAGTCTATAGTCAAATACGAATTTACATTATAAACAACACATAGTTCCTAAAAGTAACCCGCTATAGGTGGTACTGGGGTATTTTGTATACAAATTAGAAAACACGATTTCGCGTAAGTGTTATATCTTTCCTTCGGAAAATCTTTGATAGTAGTGTAAATAGTTATAAGTTAGAAAATTATAATATAGAGATAAATACTAATATTCATTTTTAATTTCTATTATAATTAGTGATACAACAGTTTACCTATAATTGTGTTATCTTATTATACAATTATACCGTTTACGTTAATAATATTTTGTATATATGATTGAAATTAATTAATTAATTTTAGAAATATAATTAGTTTTATTTCTCTAATAATTTACGTATCGTTGTTATATTACCATACACATATAATATATTTCTTCTACTTGCAATTAAACGGTTTTTTAATCTTTTTAAATATATAAAATTCCTATGTACGTACATTATTCGTATTATAATTAAGTAAATTCTAAAGTCGCGAATATAATTAAATCACTCCCTACATCACTCAATGAACCATATAATCTACCTTTATATTCCCTTTCCTCCTTCATATTACCATCAACTACTACTAATGAAAAACTCCTCAGTGCAGTAAATACATCTTCCGAACTATATCCAATACCTCATTCTATATTAAATAAGTTCCATATTTATTTACATCTTATTACCAAAAATAATAGAAAACTAACTTACCTCAATCATTGTTCAATCTATATGAAACGGCATATTTTACACCCATCATAAAAAACAAACCCTCGACAAATCAATCCTCTCCAACTTATCAACGCTCTCCAAAACCCTAGAACGAGTTGTTGCTCGTCAATTGAATTCTTATCTCCATGAAAAGCATATATTAAACCCATATCAGAGTGCCTATACCAAGCAACAAAGTATTGAAACTGCAATGATACATATCCTTAATCACATTCACCTATCTGCTGCATCACCACATGGTTCAGTGGTCATTCTCCTTGATTTATCAGATGCCTTCGACACCCTTGACCATAATATCCTTATAAATCGACTAACTTCTATCGGAATCTCTGGTACCGTACTCGATTGGTTCATCTCATACATAACTAATCGTTTTTACCAAATTAGCATAACATCACTAATCTCTAAACCTCGTAAAATTACTCATGGAGTACCTCAAGGATCTGTCATTGGTCCAATTCTGTTAAATATATATCTACTTCCTTTATTTAACATTATTGACAAATACCCCACCATATACTATCACTCGTATGCTGATGACATGCAATTATACTGTAGATTGATAGACCCTAGCAATGACATACATTTACTTAATAATTGCATTACTGATATACATAACTGTCTCACCAATAACTCCTTATCACTAAACTGTCTTAAAACTGAAGCTCTGCATATTAAAACATCTACTACTATATTCCTTCCACCATTAACAATTTGAGTATTTATTATGCTAATAAAGTAAACAATATTGGTATTAATCGACACAACACTACAATTTTACATTCAAACTAAATCACTATCACAGTCAATTAACTATATACTACATAACTTTCTAACAATAAGACCCTTCATTAATTTTAATACTGCAAAACTTCTCGCTACATCCTTCATCGCCTTGATTACTGTAATTCCTGTATATATGCCTCCTCAAAATGTATAATAAATAAACTCCAATGCCTTCAAAACTCAGACATCAGATTTATATTCAACATAGCTAAACATTCAAGACTACATATATCTCCTCTAAGAACCAAATTACTTTGGCTTCCAATAAAATCCCGTATAATTTATAAGATTTCACCATACATTTGGCTACTCAATATAACACACCAGACTATCTCGCCAACTTACTAACTCCCAACACAACTATTTACGAACAAAGACAAATAAACAAATTCAAATTAAAAACTCCAGTTTATCACATTTAACATCTGCCCAACATAAACCTTTTCCCATCCATGCTCCAAAAATCTGGAATGATCTCCCTCACCATATTCATCATCACTTTTACAGATATCTTCCTTCTATTTTATTCTCTATCCAATAAATTTATTCATTATAGAAAATTAAAATCTATTAATATTTATTTATTCTTCTCTGAACTTGTATTAATTCTTGTATCCCTACCCATAGTAATTAGTAATTACCTATGTAAATAATTTGTTATATTATTTGTTATATTTGTATACTATATTTTGTATATATTTACTATATGTTCTATTTAACTATATGTTGTATATATTATATTTATAATTTGAAATGTAAGCGAATTTTAAATAGAATAATTTATTAAATTGCGATTAATTAATTAATTAACTAATTTGTTAGATTTTTTTCATATTAAATTAAATAATATTTATTATAGATTCAGATAAAGTTTAATTGTTATTACAGAAATAAATATGTCATAGTAAAAATTCAATTTATGAAAGTATATTAAAAATGTATTTAAAAAATCTAATAGAAAATTACTTTATATGATTTGAGAATTATTATTTATAACTTATTCAATAATTAATAAAATTAAATAATTTCTTGTTTATTCTTATATATTGTTAGCACTTTATAAATATAAATGCATATACAAAATGTTGGTATTATTTACATTAATTTAGGTTTGAAATATAATTATTTTATTGTAAAGAATTAATTATCATTGTTACTATTTAATTGATTATAATATTTTGAATAATTTATTATTTACTAATTTTTTCAGATTAATTCCTTAAACCAGAGTATTCCAATAATAATGATGAGGGAATTGTGGTTGTCGATTCATGGACAAGAGAGTCGATGCTGACTGATGGCAGAGAAGTTGATGTTCCAATGACGAGGTTAGTGGTTATATAAACCATATACAAAATACAATAATATATAAAATATATTTATTTCAATATAATAATTACTTATTTACTATCATTAACTTAATTTTATTTAATTATTATATTTTTTTTGTATGATAAAACTGTTTTCTTAACAATTATGAAATATTTTTTTTAAATTACCTTTCTTTATATTTTAGATAAATTATTATATTAGTATATTTTTTATATAACATATATATATATATATATATATATATATATATATATACATACATATATATTGTATTACACTATTTATATAAATCATAATTATCATATATAGATTCAATACTTCAGAACGAATAAGTAAGCCGTCCATGATCCTTGATTACAATAAGTATATGGGCAGTGTAGATGTCTCGGGCGTACAATGGATCAGTCTCGGGCCTACTATGGTGTAGGTAGAAAAGCCAAGAAATATTGGAAATGTATATTATATAATGTTTTTAATATAGCCGTAATTAATTAACTTAAATACACGATAGTATGATACACGATAGTATGTTATAAAAATGATTTACGTGAAGAAATGATGGATTCTTATTTATCAAGGGATAGGCCTGCCAATGAGCTTATTCCTTCCACGGATGATCACAAATTATTGTACGGTACATCTCGGGTATCCGTACATTGCAAACGTGTAGGTATGAAAACCACCGTACAAGTGTTTACTGTAACTTGTGTGATGTTCCTCTGCAAAAATATTAATCCTTTATATCATTTTAAATTTAAATAATTTTTTATATATATTCTATACTATATATTCATAAATATATTTATAATTTGAAATGTAAGCGAATTTAAAAAAAATGTATTATATTGCGATTAACCATTAATTAATTAACTAATTTGTTAGATTTTTTTTATATTAAATTAAATAATATTCAATATAGATTCATATAAAGTTTTGTTTTTAAATTGTAATTACAGAATATAAATATTTCAGTGAAAATTAAATTTATAAAATTTATATTAAAAAATAATTAATATTATTTGTGCGTAATTACTTATAAATTATTCAATAATGACTTAATTTATATAATTTCTTTAGTTTATTGTTGGTTTATATATTGTCAGCACTTTATAAATATAAATGCATATACAAAATATTAGTATTATATACATTAATTTAGGTTTGAAATATAATTTTTTTTATTTTAAAGAATTAATTATTATTGTTACAATTGATTGTAATATTTTGAATAATTAATTATTTATTACTTTTTTTTCATGTTAATCCCATAAACCAACCCACAATTTATAATAGAACATATTTTATATTTATATCCACATTTTCATTTATTAAAATGTGGTACATATTTAAAAAAAACTAATATCGATCTAGGCGACATGTAATTATAACATGCTCGGATTCAAACGGTTATTTTAAAAATATAATTTATACAAATATATACATAATTATTTATATAATAAATTATACATAGTTAAATTTATGTTAAAAAATCAATTAATTAATTATAATACATTTAAATAATAATTCATGAATTATATTAATCTAAATTACATCTAATTCAATTTATATTAATTCTTATGTTTGATATGATATTTAAAACTAGTATTCTATATGGTGAATATATATAATATATCGTAATAAGAAGTATAATGTATTCCGTACTTATTGCTGAATGCAAATATTAAAACAAATATTATTATATCTGATTACACATAAGTATAGTTATGTTTCACGTTGTAGCATCGGTCAAGTGAATAGAGATGATCCGAAGCAATGATACAGCGATGTAACACGTCTTCTGATATGATCGATGATCAGATAGCAGAAGTCTTGTACGTGTTCACGATCAGATGGGAAGCAGCGGTTTCCTTCAGCCTGTTCAACACATTATGTAACAGTAGTTATGTAATAGACAAGCTTAACATAGTTATTGATATTATATATCACATTGATGATATATGTTTATATTAATATTAAATATAGTAATTATTATTTAAATAAGTTAATTTTATTATAATTCAAAATAAAACTTTATTTATAAAATATTTAAACCGTAATAGAAATGTATATATTTTTGAAATAAAAGGAAATTATAATATCAACTGAGATACTATATTAATAAATTATTATTCAAATCTATTTCTATAATTATCTTAAATTTCACAATGATATACAATAATATTGGATTTAGACAAATTTCTAATATAACAATAAGAGTATTGAAGTTATTTATTTCTATTATTATAGTAATTATATAAAATACGCTGTATATGAATATTTATTTACAATAATAATATATATGATAAATAAACTTTTATAATTAGCCACTTATACGATTTCAGCAGTTTTATAATTAATTTTCATGCAATAAGTATATAATAAAATAATTATATTAGAGGATATAATTATGTTACTGATTATATTAGGAAATATAGTATAATTATAAAGGTTATATAATAAAAATAAGATTATACATAGAATTACTAACATCAGATGCAGTTATCTTGAGAATCTTCGATGACACGTGAAGTTTCCCCGTATCCGAATCCTTTTGTACACTACATTTATTATGGTATTCATTGTGATATATAGATATGTAATACGTTTGATATCACTTCTCTAAATAATAATGTTAATTAAATAATAAGTCAATATTAAAAGTAAGAATAACTATTAAGTAATCTAGCCATATTTATATTTGATTTCATAATAATCATTTACTTTTGGTAAAATAATATAGTTGTAAAAACATTAATTTATCCAATGAATATAAATTTAAAAACAAGTCATATTTAATGCATAGGTAAACTACATAATTTAATATAATATACAAATTATATTTTGTTAATAATGTAATAGGTAAACTACATAATATAATATACAAATTATATTTTTTTAATAATGGAATATTTACATAAAATATATATATAGAACTATTAAAATTATATGATATAAATATTAAAATATATTAATTTATTTCAAATTCAGTATATTATAAAAAAATTCATAAATACTATTTAAAAGGTTTTAAAATAACAACATTATTTCAACTATCTGGTATTGAATGAGGGGAATTACGCTTTCCAGCTTTTAACTGTTTTATATTATACCCTAATATATATTGATAATATAAGTAAATTAAAAAAAAATGTAATAATATTATTAAAAATGTATATAAATTAGATAATCATAAAATGACAATATTATATATATATATATAAATTTATTATAAATATTACTTATCAGTAATGATTTATTGTATAAGAGAAAAGAAATATATAGTATGCAGACTAACTTAACCAAATCTTTGTACAAGTTTTTCGTCGCCAATAAATAAGGCTTAATAGTTTCTTCATATTGACATAATGATCCACCTATTCACAATAATATTCGTTACATGTGTAATATTTATTATAATATTTCTATGACTACTTTATATTATTAGTGTTTGATTAATTTAAAAAATATACACTAGGATTTTATGAAATATTTTATATTCTATATAACAAATATTTGTATTGAGAATTATCTTTATAGGACTACTTATTTATTTTAAATAGTGGTATTTCTCGGTATTTAGATTAATAGACTATATATTATTTATTAATTATAGCTATTCTTGATTCTTTATTTTATATATACAATAACATAAATGTTAGCTAATTTACAAAAAATGTAGAATAATATTTATTTTTTAAAAAACAATTGTTTTTGTTTTTCAAAAATTTGTGGACAAATATATTAAAAAATATTACCAAATATGTTTTAAAAAAATGTTTAAAATCCAAACTTAAACCCAAACCGTACCCGACCCGATGTTGGTCGGTTGTTGATTTTTTGGTTATCTATTATTAATTATAGCTATTCCTAATTCTGCATTTCTAATCTTTAATTTATTCCTAATTATTATTTAAAGCTATATCTGATTCTGTATTGCTATATATACAATTACATAAATGTTAGCTGATATACAAACAAATATAGAAAAATATTTTAATATTAATAAATTTAAAAAAATATACTAGAAAATACAACAAATTATGCATAGCTATTATTTAATTTTTTTTCTAACTATAGTTAAATATTATTATATTTACTAATTCTAACTGTATCCGAATTAGATCAAGCGTTGTTATTTTTTAAGATTTATTCGTAAAATATGTGGTAAAAATAATACAAAATATATATTTTTAAAATGTGTCTACAAATATTATAAAACATATAAAAAATATTTCAACATATTAGTAACCATACCTGACCAGGCGTTGCTAGGTTTTTGATTATTGTACCTATTTATTTTTATTAATTATAGCTATTCCTGATTATGCTAAAATATATTATTGCTTAAAAATATTTAAAATATTATAAATGTTTTAAAAAAATGTCTAAAACCTAAACCCAAACCGTAACCCAACATTTATCGGTTTTTGATTGTTTGCTTATTTATTATATATTAATTAGAGCTATTCCTGATTCTACATTTCTAGTATATACAATTAAATAAAGTTCATATACAAAAAAATTTAGAAAGATATTTTTTATAATATTTAAAAAATTAGTGAACAAATATTTCAAAAAATATATTAAAAAATACAACAAATATTTCAAATATTACAAATTATGTTGAAAACCAAAACTCAAACCGGCGTTACTCGGTTTGTTATTATTTGCCTATCTATGATTTAATAACTATAACTATTCATGATTTGGAATTGCTTGAGCCCTGCTTTACTCATTGTTTGATAGTTTGCCTATTATTTATTAATGATGGCTATTCATGATTCTGCCTTTCTAGAATATATAATAACACAAATTGTTGCTAAAATACAAATAAATTTAGACAAATATTTGTTTTTAATATGTCAAAAATATTAAAAAAAAATACACCAAATATTTCCTATATTACAAAATATGAATTAAAAAAATGTCGAAAACCCAAACCGTGCCCTTCGTTGCTCGGATTTTGATTGTTTGCATATCTATTATTTATTAAATTAGTTATTCCTGATTCTGCATTGCTAGTATACAACAAATATTACAAAATATATTTTTTTTAAATGTTCTAAAAATATTTAAAAAAATATAATTATTATATAATTATAATCTTTTAATTATATCTTAAAATAATAATAATTTTTAATAATAATATTTTTCAACAATTAGTTGAAAAATATAAAAAATTATTTCAAATAATTATTTAAAAAAATATTACAAAATATATTTGAAAAAAATTTCAAAAATAATTCACACATTTGTACAAAAACACATTTTAAAAAAAAAATCTAAAAAATGTCAACAATTTCCAAAAATATTTCAAAAAAATGTTAAAAATATTTCAAAATTTTTTTTAAAATATTTATATTTTTATTTTTAAAGATATTATATATGTTTATATATATATATGCAGTTTACTCCCGATATCTCAGAAACCTTATAATTCAGACTATGTATGAGACTAGTTTGTTTAAATACATTTAGGTTCAATTTTATGTTATTTATTTTTTTGAGATTCATAATTAAAAAGTAATTTTTATAATAAATTAAAATATTAACAAAGAAAATTATTTATAATAAGAAATTAAAAATATAAACGTTAAATGTCAAATAAATATAAATTAAACATAATGAAATCATAATATTTATATTCAGTGAAATATTATATATAACTAAATATTATCATTATTATAATTAAATAATATAACTTTTTAATTTAAAATATTAATTATTTAAAAGTAATTATAGTGCTTCAAATGTGCATTTTAAAAATTTAAGTATGAACAAAAATTTAAGAATGTTAAAATGTGTATTATTCGATCATGATAATTAGAAATGTACCTCTAAACATGTATTGTTGTTTATTATTTTTGTATATAGTTTGTTTACTTATTTATATCTCCATCTATGGAATAGTATAATTAGTAATGATAAGTATTTGTGGAGAGCTGAGTTTCCATAGGATCCTCGGCCTACATTTCTTCATCTATATCCGAAGCGATAAGTGATGAATAGATGTGGTAAGTGGTGACGATAACTCCAATCCACCGGCTCCCCGGGTTGCGGATAGGGGTACGGTCATTAGATATAATGGTTAGCTGCGAATAACCAATAAGCGGTGCTGGACAAAATGCAGGCTGCCCTTTGGCAAGGCATAGTACCTATAGGTACTATATATGTTAGCCACCCGATCAGGGTTACGTGAAGACATTGGAAGCAGGATGTTGGATGTGGTAAGGCGGAATAAGTTTCGGCGAAGCACATGATTCGGTAGAGAATACTGTTAACGAATGTATGGAGTGGTGACCGTATTCGTTCCAATAGCCACTGAAAGCAAAATGACACAACACAACATTCATTCATCCTGCATCACTCGTCGCGCGGTTAAACAAGGAGCGCGTCCTGTTATAACATCTCAGGTTACAGTCGAAAAATTGGCCACTGAGAAAATAAATACACTTTTGAAGGCAAAGAAAACCACAATATTTGGAACTATCAATGTACAAACTCTAAACAAAGAAGGTAAAATCTCCGAACTCATTGCTTCAGCCATAACAACAAGACAGGATGTTATATCTATACAAGAATACAGAGTCATACACAATGATTTAATAAGAGAAGAAATGTTCGGGAAATGGAGATTACTGACTTGTTCCGCCTGGAAAAATACTGTAAATGCAGCTAATGGAGGAATTGGAATGCTACTTCGCGAAGATATATACAATACCTTATCCAGTATAGAGTAGATTTCTCCACGTATAATGACTGCAACTTTTCAAGGAAATCCACAAACACCAATAATAACCTGCTATAGTCCGACAAATGTAAGTGATGAAACTGAAACAGAAAGATTTTATGCAGATCTCTCTTCACTAACTAGACAAATTCCGAAACATAATGTTTTGATAATAAGCGGAGACTTCAATGCCCAACTAGGACAAATGATAACGGGAATTTTCCATACTCCTTCCATCAGAATACAAACAGAAATGGAAATATGCTGAAAAATTATATACTCGAGAATAACCTGATATGTCTGAATATGCATTTCCAGAAATGACGCGGTCAATCATGGACACACACTTCTCCAAACGCTAGTAACTCTCAAATTGATTATGTTATCATTAACAGAAAATGGAAAAATAGCGCAATAAACTGCAGAGCCTACACCTCCTTTATAAGTGTGGCTACGGACCATCGAATTGTATCGTCACATATAAGATTGAGCCTCAGAGCAAATAAAACAAGAAAGTCCAATCGTAAGAACTTTGAGTGGAGTGAACTGAGAAATAATTCTGCTTTGCGTTCATCTTTTATAATAAAAGTACAAAATCGATTTGAAGCTTTACAAAACAAGTCATTCTTACCTACAGCAAACAGTATTTACTCAAATTTTGAAATTGCTTGCAAGGAAATAGCAACTGAAACAATTTCCCTGAAACCGAAAAAAAAAAGAAGAATACCGTGGGAAAATCTGAATATAAGAAACAAACGCAAAATATTACACGATGCAGCACAGCAAAAAGATAACAATCCTACAATAGAAAATATAAGAAAAACTTGTAATGCACAAAAAGAACTCTCACACGCATATGAAACCGAACAGTCTGAATATATCCAAGGCAAAATCTGTCAAGTTCAAGATGCCGCAAATAATAAAAAGTCAGCACTAGCATGGAAAATTGTAAATGAGATGTGGGAGGAAAAACTCAAAAAAATCTAAACTAAAGGCTAGTAATGATGAGAAACGAGTTAAACTATGGCAGACACATTTTGAGGACCTACTAGGTAAACCTCCTAAACCTACAAATAATGGTAACGATCATTATAAAACCATACTACATAAATTAGACATCAAATTAGGGCCTTTCACAACGAACGAAATTGATATAGCCATTAAAAATATCAAAAACGGTAAAGCCACAGGCCTGGATGAAATACCATCAAAAGTTTGGAAGATAAAGACATATTATTAAAATCTTGCAATAGCGTGTATAGCCAAGATCCCATAGAGAGATGGACAGAAGGCTGTATTCTACCTTTTCCTAAAAAAGGAAATATTACCATAACAGATAACTATAGAGGAATAACTCTCACGCCTATTGCTACAATAATCTACAACCTGATGATACTAAACCGGATAAGACCATACGTTGATCCTATCTGAGGACAATTATTAGCTATCAGACGGATAATAGAAGGGCCCTTCTAGTAATTACTGCGGGTTACCCAACCCTGGTTACGGCAACACATATTCATGCAATATTGCTATTTATTGACTTTTCAAAAGCATTAGACTCAATTGATAGAGCAAAGATGAGATCAATTATAATTCATTATGGAATACCGGTACACCCACACACGTCTTCACAGACAATGGACCCCAATTTAGCGCCCCCATCTTCGAATACTTCAGCATGACATGGGATTTTACCCACATCACATCGAGCCCGTATTACCCACAATCGAACGGATTCATAGAAAGACAAGTACAGTACGTAAAGAACGTCATAAAGATAAATAAATCCGACCTTAATATCACTATATTGACCCTACGTCAAACCCCAATCAGCGATCAATCTCCGAACCCACTATGGTTGTTAACTCACCATCACTAAAAACAAACATGTAACAAAACATACAACTGCAACAAGTACAAAGAAATCAAATAAACCGCCTAGCCAGTTCCAGAAGAAAATAGGCAGTCGACTTCACTTGAGGCCAGAAGATCAACATCCGCAACTTATCATTATATATATACATATTTAACATATTCCAAATATCAGAAGTTTTTTAAACACTACTATGTATAGCATATCTCCTACATGTAAAAATCATCAAATGAAATACTTTGTATATGTATGTGTATATATATGTGTGTGTGTGTAATACACATTGTGTATACTTATTATAGATATCTTTATGTATATATATCACTATTTATATATTAATATGATGTATGTGTGAATATACATATGCATGTGTGTATGAGGTATGTTTCAATCATACAATAAGCTATATAGCTATGATATCATACATAAATCATAATAAGTAAAACCAGTGTGACTCGAATACATAGAATACCCATACACACGTATAATAACCTAAACAGAGATGAGTGAGCAGTCGGAATATGAACTCTGACTTCTCAGCTTGTGTGAACAGATCACAGTGTTCCGATTCGTCAGGTTTCAGTAAAAGTTTACGGAGCTCGTCACTTATCTATTAAATAGTTACTTATTGGTTATCATTAGGGTATATAAGATATATATTATTTAATGAAATCATCACAATAATTTATTAATAACAATTCAGTTTGCATAAAGATATGTTTATAATTACTATCCAAAATGTAGCCATATTTAATATAATATATAATATTCATAAATTCTGTAAGCTCAATCAGCATTCACATAGGTTAATTTCAATAATATATTTCCTATAAAATATAAATAAAATATAGAAAAAATTAGAAAATATCACTGCATTGTTTATAATTCTAACACATATATGTATAAGGTCTATGGACTATACTCTGTATTAGAAATTGCTAATTATAAATATGTAGGTTATTCATTATTTAAGTATTATAATTATATAAGTAAATATATTGATATACATTTATGCGGAATATGAAAAGTATATATATTTATATATATATATATATATATATATGTGTTTATACTATATATTATAGTACAATGAGTTATATAATGTTAACAATATTATCACACATATATATATATATATATTTAATATTTTTAGGCTGATAAGTAACCTGAAAATAAGCAAACTTTTAAATAATTCTGTAACCCATACCACATTTATATAACATACAACATAAGATATAACGCTATAATTCTAACAGTAAAATCACCGTAGAACTCATCAAAGCACCTCTGCAGATGTCCTTCTTCTGTTCTAGCGATTCCGCAGTCATAGAAACGATCAAAGAATGACAGAGATGTGATGGAACATGGAATCTCTTCTACGTCTATTTTCTTGGCATTTATATCTATCATCATGATTATAACATGTATATTATACGTGTGTATACTGAATTAGTATTACTTGGAGAGTAGTGAAATAGTTTACTAATATTATATATGTTTAAAGTTCTAATACTGATAAAGAAGATATATAAAATATTATATTATTAAACTCTCTTATAATGTATAATATCATATCTATGATTTCAGTTATTAAATTAAAAATATATATTTTAAGATATGATATATTAAATATTTTCTTATTACATTACTATTACATAATTAGATACATATTTTATATAACTTTTGAATATAAATGTAATATTAAATATTTATAAATTACAAGGAATAAAAATTATCAATAAAGTATCACCTTGCACAATTATTGTAATAATTTGTAAATGTAATTAATAATCAAAATGTTAAACATATCAGATTTAAAATACAGATAATATTGATACATACAGAATGTTGATATAATTTGATATAATGTATATAATTTATATATTAGTATTACTTGATGATGTACTATATCTATAATGTATATACAAATATTGATCAATGATATAGGCGAATCTTCAAATTACCGACCCCTAAATGACTATTTATAATAACTTTAATATTCAATATATTTATTTTTAATTTTTTAATTAGGGTAATATTATGGCAATAAATAATGTTACTATTTTTAATTGGGTTATATAATCATATTGAAAAGAATAAACAGGGATGATGTTAATTGGATAAATATGCATGCATAATGCAGTATACCGACTTCATTCTTCAATCACCTAGAATACGCATGGTATAAATAATTATAGTATTATAATATTTAATAAAAATAGCATATATAATAGATTTAATAAAATAAATTTATATTTTAACTTTATTTTTATTATATTAAAATAGTATATATTAATATTTAATATTTATTTATTTTCAATATGAATATAATCAATTGTAATCCGGAATCTTTCTTCTATATCAATGATACAACACTACTTACAACAACATTTTAAAGTAAAATAGGGATCTATTTTGATTGGATATTAAAAATCACATGGGGTCGGAATTAAGTTAATTTAGGACAGTAATAAGAAAATCATAGGGGTTGCTATAATTTAGATATCTTAGTTATTACTTATTAAAATAAATTATTTTTATAAAATTTATAAACATTTAATTGATCTACAATATTATACTTAGAAATATATTTTATTTTAATTTACAAAGTATTTACAATGATTTACAAAATTTATAATTACACTATTTAAATATTAAAACCAGAATATTACATTTTATCAAATAACATTTGTAGGATTACATATTTTGAAAAAAAAATTACTTATTTATAGTTATAACTATAAATGGTATGCTATTAAATTACTAATTATTTATGTTTATATAATTTATTAATATATTTTATTTAGTTACCGAGATACGAGAGGCGATCGGTATTTGGAGACTTCCCCTACTTAATGCAGTACTAGGTCTATACTTTCATTTTCGGAAAAAAAACGAGCCCGAGCCGATCCGAGACTCTAACAAAACGAGCCCGAGCTGAGACTTTAGGTAACTGAGACTGAGACTGCATCATGCTTTAGATTTGAGCATCATTTACATCACTAGTCTATACTGTATATACTAGTGTTACTTAATGATGTACTAGGTCTATACTGTATATACTAGTGTAATAACACTAGGTGATACTAACTTAGATGCGTCCACTGTCCTCCATTACTGTGTATCATACGAATGTGTTCTCTTACTGACTCATCTCGTAGGAATTGTTCACCAAACTCTGCATTCTTATAGCATTTATAGGAGGCACCACCATCGTAATAGAATGTTTGCCGGCTTATACGATCTTTTATTGACCTATAAACAAATATATATATATATATATATATATATATATATATATATATATCACTCATTAAAACATGCAATAATAATAATAATAGATTTATTGATAACCGATAATATTATACATATGCATTATATGTCATTTTATGCGCGGTTCCGTGATATTCGTATACATTATATCTACAAAAATGACGCTACTATGATAAACATGTACAATGTAGTCAGTTACTCTGATTATCTAAACTGTATATTTCAATTAAGTGTACCCGTTGAACAAATAAATGAAAACACTAATTATAATAATAGTGATTTCTATTGGTGAATAATTAACTAAGTTCTTTAACTCAGTAAAACTTAGATAGAGACAGTGATGGTCACGATCACGATCGTTTGAAAATGAACGAGTAAAATGATCGACGATCGTCAGCAACTGATCGCGATTGACGATCGTGAAAAAAATGTAAACATAATTTATATATATTTATATCAAGAAATAACAAAATAGTGGATATAATAATAACTTTTATTTATGTTGAAAATGTTGAAATACGATCAAATTAATAATAAAATAATATTAATATAATGAATTTGCTTTCAATAGAACTAACAATTCAAAGTTAGTATAATTTAGTTTATTGCGTTTCGGTTTATTTATATTGGTAGCAATACTAAACATTCTTTCCACCGGCGCGGATGATGGGAGTATAGAATTGTATTTTATGAATAACATTTTTATAATAGGATAATTATTTAGCATATCTAAATTAGTATTTTTACTATTTATATAATTATGTATTTCTATTTCTACCGATGATTTAGAAGTGGATGGTCCATTATCATCAATAACATATAATTCATCTGAATTAGTTTCGCTTTGTTCTGGTGTAGTTATATAAACCTCGTTATCTGGGATATGTCTATTAACATATTTCTTAAATGTAGACAACATATCTTTTTCTTCTACGTAAAAAACTTAACCAATTTAACTTAAATTTTGGGTTAGATATTGTTGCTATAATGGGACAGGGGACACGCCCACAGGGAAATTGACAGTTTGACTCATTTTTGGTATAGAGACTCTATTATAGAGTAGATAATTAAACGTATTGTTTGATCTTGCATGTCTCGCGAGGTAAAATATTACGATTACATTAGTAAAAAAGATACATTGGTATATATATATATATATATATATATATATATATTGATATGACAGCGTGAATAGGTGAGTACTCGCGAGTACTGCGTGGATCATTAGTGGTTCATGCAGCAGTCCGGAATTCATATGCTTATATAATAATACGATCGACGATCAAAATAATTACAGAATCGACGATCGTTAAAAAATGATTGAGTAAAAAGATCGACGATCGTTAGAAAATGATATACGAAATTGATCGTGAAAAGTCGTGCCCATCACTGGATAGAGATAATCATCATAGACAGCACCTTTATAATAATATACTATATAATTATAACTATATATTAATACATATGTAATACTATACTTCTCCTGTTAAATAATGCAGCTAACATAGAATTATTGTCACATTCTTTTATAACATATTTTATATCAATTATATAACATTATTATTATTTAAATAAAATAAAATATTGTTATATATAATATACTATATTTTATTGGACATTTCATAACACCTGTAATTTGGCCACTTTTAAATTAATAATCTCAATATTATATTGAATATGATTATATCTTAATTTTAAAATAATGTAAAACACATTATTATCTAAGCTATGTATTTATGTTAATATAGTTCCCATACCAAACACTAGATGGATACACGTGTATTATTTAAAGTTATATTTAATATTATTTATTCATAAAGTAATTAATCGAATTATCAGACTAATATACTTTTAATATTATAATATATATGTGAATTATATTTTTAAAAATATATTTTAAAAATACGACATTTTCACGGCATTGAAAGTTTACATGTAAATAACAATGACTGAATCGATATACTTTTGACCTATACAAATTCGATAAAATTTGTATGAATTCACTTTTGATATTTGAAAATAATATTTTTGCGGAAAACTTACTTTTCGATATATATCGAATTTTTATACATATCTTAATTTAAGATTATATTAGGGTATTATTTTTCGAATTTACATGTAAACAGATATGAATCCAAAAATAGATTTTAGTTCTATTACCATCGCATTTGCGGTAGTGTCGTTTTTATTTCATTAAATCGGTCGAGTGAACCATCTTTCCTTCGGAAAATCTTGGCTTATTTTAGACAACAATTATAAATAATATAAATTTAAATAATACGAACATAGAAATAGTGGATAGATATACGTTTTTAGGTATTATATTGGATAGTAATTTAACATATTCGTTTCATATTATAAATGTATGTTATGAATTATCTAAAATTGTATATCTTTTTCGGAAGTTATTCAGAACATTTTTTAACATTCCCAATTTAATTCTATTATATAATTCACTATTTTTATCAAATATGTTATATGGAATATAAATATGGGGTAATTTTTATGAAGATAGATTACAAAAATTGGTATTAATACAAACAAACTATTGAAATTGTTAATAAAAATATGATAGACCAGACTCAATTACCTTTGACTCGTTTATCACACACTGATAATATGTTTAAATATAATTCTATTTTTAAATTGAATGTACTTATAACTTTTAGAATAATATTATTTTTATATAACCTCTTACATAATAACTATAACATTAATCTAGAAAAAAATGTATTTTTAATAAAGACAACAACATTTATTTTACCATTAATGAAAACTACACAATTACAAAACACCATTTTTTGTAAAGGTCCTAAATACTCATAGATTTAGAGTACCATTTTGGTACTCTAAATCTATGTAAATACTATAATAATTTAATGATTAATAATTTATTAAAATTTGAAAATGTATATAATACATGCATATACAAATTAAAGAAATATTTTTTAAATATTTATTAGAAGTAAATAATGACACTTTTGATTGCTATCATATTATTAAAATATTTGTAATATGTTGTTATTATATTTTATCATTTTAATAATTTTTAATATTTTTAATCTTCGTTAATGTTTTTAATTATTTATATTATAACATTTGAGTCATTTATGTTTTATTGCATTATAATAAAAAAAAATTATTATTATTTTATCCTCACTTTTTGTATTATAATTTTTTTATTAGTTAAGATAAGAATTTAAACATGATGAAATACACTGAGGGACAATATTATTATTATTATTATTTTTTATATATTACTCTACTATTAATATATTGAATTCTATAAGTTCTAATCTTGTATACAAGTCTTAGTATTATTGTATAACTGTACTAAAGCTATTATATTCATATACTATTGAGGTATCGATATAATAAAGAGGGGTGGGCTTTAATAAATCTTTGATTTAATAAAGCTACTCACAGCTTGCAATGATCCTACTTAGACAATTGTCTATGAACTGATTTCATTCATTTAATTTAAATAAAGTAACTATATAAAAAACAATCTACGATATTATATAATCAAATTCGCGTTTACAGTATGTTGGTTATAAGCACGCCCATAGCTGTTGAAAACGTCGGATATAGTGAATATAGTGAAGGGGACCGATGTAGAGTGACCGACAATATATAAGTTTGCAGTATAACATTTACTATTGTTAGAGGTAGAGAGTCGTATCATTGATAATAATAAATATTATTAAATAAGTTTACAAATTTTAAATAGTAGTTAAATTTTAAAATATTATATTGAATATATTAATATGGATATTATAATTGTATCCATATTAATAAAATGATACTGATCGTAAGGAATAACGCAAATTTAATTTTAACATATTTCAACTATATATATATATATAATTATATATTCAATGAATAGTATTTCGATATTAACTAATACTGCGTGTATATATTATTTATACATTTTATTATGTCATAATATTGTATTATATACCATATATAATATGATTAAAGTATTATCATAAGTATATATAAATAAATACAAGAATATATTCTTGTAAGAATCCGGATAAGAATTATATATAATCTATTATTGAAAATTAATAATTTAAGTTAGCTTATTGCAAGAACCTTGTTTATAGTAGCGTAGTTAATATGATAATAATAGTTACTAAGTATATACTAGAATATACTATATGATATGCGGCATATCATATGCCTTATTTCAACGGCTCGTATAATCCAATGTTTTTTTTTATTTTACTTCGCATTATATACCAGGGACAGCTCCCTGGTATATAATTGATATAGATATACCTACTAATAGTATAATACTATATATAATAATAATAATAATAATAATAATAATAATAATAATATCAGAATTTAGGCATGACCAAGATAATCGAAGAAGCGCAATGCTTATCTAGTCGTTTACCTGACTATATATATATATATATATATATATATATATATATAGTATATATGATATAATATATCATATAGATACTATTTGATTTAACTATAATAATTATATAATATACTTAATATATACTAATTATAGTAACTATATGATATAGTATATTATTAATTTATTAACTTTTACTTTTTGTTGTTTATGGACTGCAACAGTGCGTGAGCAGTCGGCCGTCATTGAAAGGGAATTATTTAGTGGGAGGGAAGGCAAGGGATATATCATTAATTTAATAATTAAAGTAATGATTTAATGTAATGAATAAATAATTTAATAATTTAGAAACAAAATAAATTAGTTGTTTCTGAAATACAATTTCCGTTAGTCTCAGACACAGACTCTGTGTCACAGTGACACTGTCACACGGACTAAGTCTGTATTCAAGATTTTAATTATCATAAGTATTCAAATACAAATTCAATTAGTGCAATATTATAAATACCATTTCAACAATAACTCTTGTGCATCTTTTGAATCAAGATATTCGTATCTATTATTTTCTAAATATTTGAATATTAAGTTATTACTTGTCGTCATCTTTAAATACAAATTTAATTACACATGTAAATGATATAATACAATTTGATAAATAATATTGTTACTTAATAAATATTATAAATAGTTAATATTATATTAAATTTAAATGTATATTAAGGATTTTCCTTCGGAAAATATTTGTGTATACTTTAAAATTTGTGAAAAGAATATATTAAATAATATTATTATTTCTATGGAAACACATATAATAAATAAACTGTTTGGAATACCAGTAATATCGGGACAGGTAAACTCGGTCCAGGTAATTTCGGGCAATTTTTGAAGTAATTTCGGGCCATTTTTTAAAATATCAACAAAACAGTTATTTGAGTATATATATATATTAATAATCATTAAATAAATAGGTATGCATCATAGACATAGGAGCGAATAGACTGTGCAACGCCTGAAAAAAGTACGACGTCCATTAGATGTCGTCCAATGATATTAATTCCGCCATATTGTCATATCCAACTTTAGGATATTTCAAATAAATAATAAATTCGTGAAATTATTAATATTTACATTATAATACTCAATATTTTGTACATTACATCAAATATTTATTGTAAACAGGTATGCATATTAAAATTAAAAATATATATAATAATATAGTATCCTATTTAATGTTATTATATTAATAGTAGATATATAATTATTATATATAATATGTCATATCAAAGTAAATTTAATTTATTTAGTAAATTTAAAATTATAAATTCCTATTATGTCGTCATGATATTTGAATACGATAGTAATGATACTTTAACATATACTATATACGATTAAACATATAATATATACTACAGTTACATATAGTATTCAGTGAATACGTAAGACATCGTACGATGTATGTACGTATAATAATACTAGTATTATTATAATAATTATTATAATATTGTATTCGTTGTTTTAGTAAATTTGTGTTGTATATAATATATAATATATAATTATAATAAAGTATATATTTATTAAATAAAATAATATTCAATATTATATTGATAATATTAATAATTAATCGTCATTATATCCGCGTTAACTTAATATAAATATAAGTATTATATTATATATATTTATATATAATATGAAGTAACATTAAAATATCATGATGATGTAATAGGAATTTATAATTTTAAATGTACTATATAAATTAAATTTAAATTTATAATTAAAGTAATTGAGTGTATTGAACAAAATATTGAGTATTATAATATAAATATTGATAATTTCACGTGTTGATAAGTATATAATTACATGTAAACACATTTTAAAATAATATCACATAATTTTGATCAAATAAAAAGTAGGCGTACAAAAAATACATTATATCGTACTCTCCAATACACCGTAATCTCACATTCCACCATACCATACTATCACCTTCCAGCACAACGTACTCTCAGGTTACTTGATACCATACTATCACCTTTCAGCACAACGTACTCTCAGGTTACTTGATACCATACTATCACCTTCCAGCACAACGTACTCTCACGTTACTTGATATCATACTATCACCTTCCAGCACAACGTACTCTCACGTTACTTGATATCATACTATCACCTTCCAGCACAATGTACTCTCACGTTACTTGATACAATACTATCACCTTCCAGCACAACGTACTCTCACGTTACTTGATACCATACTATCACCTTCCAGCACAACGTACTCTCACGTTACTTGATATCATACTATCTTCCAGCACAACGTACTCTCACGTTACTTGATACCATACTATCTTCCATCACAATGTACTCTCACGTTACTTGATACCATACTATCTTCCAGCACAATGTACTCTCACGTTACTTGATATCATACTATCACCTTCCAGCACAACGTACTCCCACGTTACTTGATACCATACTATCACCTTCCAGCACAACGTACTCTCACGTTACTTGATACCATACTATCACCTTCCAGCACAACGTAGTCTCACGTTACTTGATATCATACTATCACCTTCCAGCACAACGTACTCTCACGTTACTTGATATCATACTATCTTCCAGCACAACGTACACTGTACGTACAGTGTACGTCGTACACTCACGTTACTTGATACCATACTATCACCTTCCAGCACAACGTACTCTCACGTTACTTGATATTTTTATTTATTAGGATTAATTCGTCTAATATTATGTATCCATTGTTTTCGCCTTTCTATATCTTTAGATGGAAACCTATATATTTAAAATAAATCTCTATTTATTAAATTTATTATTTAAATATATTATAAAAACACTTTAATCCACTCTATTTATTAAACTCGCCTATTTATATTTATTATATAATATTATATTAATTTTATAATATTATATTAATTATATAATATTATATTAATTATATAATATTATATATTATATTATATATTAATTATATTTCATATAATTATGTTATGAATATATTTAAATCATAACTTATATAAAAATAATAAGGGCACCTGCTCACTAATTTATTTAAATTTTCATAATTATATTGTGTAAATTAACTATATTATTTGTATTAAGTATTTGACAATATACATTTATATAAAAAATGTATTGTGAATTAACTATATATTATTATAAGATATTGTTCTGTATAATAAATATATCGTAATTTTATTATAAAATAGTTTACTATATAATACTTTTACCATGAGTTAACTATATTTAATTATTACATATTTTCTTAAATAATACATCATATAATAATATATATATATAATTATAATTTGTGAAGTAATGTATATTTATATATATAATTAATGATATATAACAATATATGTGTCAAATTATAATATTATATTTTTTAAATAAATATTTGTTAAAAATTGAATTATCGAGTATTTAAAAATAATTATAATGTTTTATATAACATAAATTATATCACTAATAAGTGTAATGTTACACCATCAGGAAGATCATTCTGTTTTACCGAACAGTTAATGGAACTACATATAGCAGGCATTTTTGTATAAAATATTATAAAATTTTATAGTTGGATATGATGGATTTGAAAATGGCGACATTTACTGCGGTACTGCTCGTCGTATATTTCTCTATGGCGAGATCAGGCGATGCACAGTCTATTCGCTCCTATGTCTATGGCATAGAGAACGAAGTTTTCTACAATAAAAATATTAAAAAAAAAATCCCCATAGAGATAATATAATAATTAAAATACAAAATTAAACATAAATCAATATAATATTATAAATTTCTGTTAAAAAAAGTTGTTTGTCAAAACATATTTTGTTTATTTTATTTTTAAAAGATGAAACAGATACATATTGTATTATATCATTATTTAATGAATTCCATATATTAACTGATCTATTAGTAAATATATTTTAATTGTACTATCATAATTATGTATTATAATTAAATTAATTAAATGTATAAATTTATACATTTAATTTTTTACAATTTCCTCTATAGAACTATAGTTCTACAATTATTCGAAATGTTAAGGATATCAGATATATGTATATCTGTATAATTATTTGAAATTGGTTTAGATCTATTTTTAATCTTCTAAGTTCAAGTGATTCTAATTATTATTACTCATTATTATTTAACATAAATTTATATAATACAAATTAAAAATGTATTAAAAATGTTTGTATAATAGCTATAGCTATAGCAATAGCTACATAATAGCAGTAAAATAGATTTTTAAAATTAATAGCCACATAATAATAGCATACTAGACTTTTAATGGCAACAGAATAGCAGCATAATAGCATTTCAGATTAATAGCGGTATAATAAACTTTTAATGGTAACATAATAGCAGCATAATAGAACAATGTAAACATTTAAGGCTATTATGTTGCTATTATGAGGCTATAACTAATAGCTGGGTATTTCGGGAAATTTTCTTTATTTTGGGTTTTGGCCCAAAATAAAGGGCCTGATTATTAGGGGCGCTGGAACGTTTTGTATATAGGGGGACCAACCAATCAAAATACATATTGTGTTAAAATTGGGGGGGGGGGACCAATACGTAGGCCCTTCGTCGTAGTGTGTCCCCTAGATTTTAAAGTGGGGGGAAATATCCTCCCGACGGGCCCCCGTCCTCCTTGTTGTGTATATACCCTATGGCCCATAGGCTATGAGTATATACTATATACCATACTATAATATACTATATTTAGTATATATATACTATACCAATGGTATAATTCCATATATACTATATTAAAATATTAAAATATATTCCATTATACAATTGAATAACCAGTATTCATTATACAATTATATATTATAATAATTTATAATTATGAAATCAACTAAATATATTAAGTCGTGCTAAATTACTGGTATTCCTATTTATTTAATTTTATCCCTAGACACAAATACGTTATATATTTATATATTTATATTTATTGGCTTCGCCCCTTAGATGTATATGCCTAGACCCATTGACTTGTATTGCCCAATACCCAATATAAGTCACTGAATAAACCCTAGTCTAGGTAATCGATATAAAGAAAGTTTCTTTATATCGATGGTCTAGGTTCCTTATGCCCATAGAGAATGAAGTCACTTCGAAACCCCTTTAAAAAGGGCATTATAATGCTATAGCAAGACTTCCTATACACTCTGTTATAGGTTATAGGAGGTGTTGGCATTAGGTACATAGGTTTAGAGTGCCACTAAAGAGAACCTCTTTGGAGTGGCAGTCAAATATTATTATTTTATACCTAGGATTAATTTCATAGAGAAATAGAGAAATTTCTCTCTAGCTCTATGATTAATTTGGATTAAAATCCAAAGATCTTCGCAAAGTAATTGAATGTTATCTCTATATTTTCTTATTATCCCCAAATATCTTATGTTACCCGAATATATTTATTTTATATTTTTCATTAAATGTTAATTAAACATTATTTCTCAATTATTCAATGAATAGAAATATTAAATTACCATGAATAAGTTAGTTGTATACAAAATAATCATCTAAATATATTTTTATATTAATTAATAATTAATATAAAAATTAATAATTATATTAAATAATATAGTATAATATTATATTAAATATAATATTAAATAATATTTAATTTAAATATTAAATTATTTAATAAATTATTTATTAAATATTCAATTATTGAATCAATATTCAATATTATATTGTAAAAATAATTATTGGGGAATAATTTCGGGCTGCACAAATTTATCAGCACATGAATGCTTACTTTGCATCGATGTAAAGACATTTATTTATATCTATGATATGATCATGATGATCATTATAAATTTTAAGGTACTATAACAGCTACTATAATAGATAACATATCAATAGATTATATTATTATACATATATAATATATTGGTTCTACTTGCAATTAAACGGGCATTCTAAATCTATATAGATCTCATGTGTACGTAACATATTCGAATTATAATCGAATAATTTCTAATAGTATAAATTACAATTTAATACAAAATCAAATTTATTAACAAATATTTAATTGTACAGTTACTATAATGGATAAATTATCGATGGATAATATATGTATACATATAATTATAATATATATATATATATATATATATATATATATATATATATATATATATATTATATATATAATATATATATATATATATATATATATATATATATATATAATATATTTGTGTATTTGTGTTAATATGATAATACGCATAATTCCATCGAAAAACGCCGTGGAAAAAGCTCGGAATCTCTGTGTGAATGCCCCTTGTGAATACCCCTTGTGAATGCCCCTTATGATATTAAACATGGAAAATATGTAATACAATTTTTGTTGTTGAATAAAAATATAAATCATATTTTAACTCGATCTTAATTATTGTTAATTAAATACATCTAAAGTTTATTAAAATATAATTTATTATTTATTTTATAATTTTTCAATTAAAATATACTATATTTTATACAATTCATATATAATATAAATAAAGAAATGTTTATAATTGTATTCAAATATATTTATTTTATAAATAAAATATTGATAAATTTGTTATTATATATTTTAAAATTATGATAATTTGTTTTATTACCTTCCTACCTTTATAAAATACTGTTTTTAGAGTAATAATAAAACATATATTGAATTAAAAATTGTACTCAATATTAATGACATATAAAATATATACAAAATTTATATAATTTAATATGAATATTATTATTATTAAATTTTATACGTAAAATAAACGTTAACAAAGATGTGTACACATTCATAAAAAATATGTGATTAAATGGATTATATAAACAATGGAAAATAA
Source organism: Osedax fenrisi (assembly GCA_964019155.1). NCBI lineage: Eukaryota > Metazoa > Annelida > Polychaeta > Sabellida > Siboglinidae > Osedax > Osedax fenrisi. Next base: position 106,406,053 of record OZ025240.1, on the reverse strand, counting down.
ATAAAGGTTACATGTATCATTCATAAGGTGAGAAAAGGTGAGTTTTTAATTCTCTCATGAATTCAGTTCTTGATGTGGTGCACCGCAGAATATCTGGAAGTTCATTCCATGCCTTTACTCCATATTCGACGAATGAGCCAGTATTACTGTATGCTGGAACTTCTATAGCCTTTACTCGGAATATGTGACGAGAACGGAGACTCCTATGTTGCTGAATTACGGATATTAACAGGCATACATAATCAGGTGTTCCATAGTGGATAGCCGCATGCATGAGTGTGCATAATTTGTACACGATTCGTTTCTTTACCGGTAGCCAGTGTAGATCGCACATTAATGATGTGATGCTGATGTGGTTATTATCAGCTCTGTGTGGTATGTCGTAAATGATATGGACGGCATAACGCTGTAGTGCTATAATCGGCTTGAGTGTAGATATAGATGAATGGCATAGAAGTGAATTACAATAATCAAAAACCGAAAGAACTAGACTTGTCACTCAAATTTTACAAGAAAAAAAGTTAAGACTTTTCCTAATTTTTGTATACAATAAAGTTGGTGGTTTATGCTGCGTATTTTGTGTGAAATAAATGTTTTCATATCAAGCGAATGGTCGAAAATTACACCGAGGTTAGTAATAAATGGTGATGATTTAATGGTGAATGACAGTGGCTTACTGGTTTTATTCTGACAGATATAAATGATTTGAGTTTTCATAGGGTTAATTTGCAACGAGTTATTTGTGAACCAGGTAATTAATTCTAGTATACAACTGGTTAGACGTGCGTGCGCAGATATGTCATCATGCCTATTGGCCTGGGTATAAATTTGAAAGTCGTCGGCGAACGTGTGGAACAATATCGTTGGGTGATTTAAGAATATTTAAAAAATTGGAGATAAGTAGATATTAAATAATATCGGTCCAAGTACTGAGCCTTGGGGTACTCCGTGTGTGTGGAGACATGGTTTTGAGCATTCTGATCCAATTTTTACTTCACTGAATCTGTTTTCTATGTATGATTTGAGTAAGGATAGCTCTTTGGTTCGGAAGCCGATAGCAAATAATCTATTGATCAGTGCATCGTGATTTAATGTGTCGAATGCTGCAGACATATCTAGTAATACAAGAAGCGTCCCATGATTATTCATTTGAATATCGCTGACTACTTTGCAAAGTGCAGTCTCAGTGCTTTTGCATGGTGTGTATGCACTTTTATGTGGATGTAGAATATTATTAATCGTGAGATAGGACACTATTTGATGGCTAATGCAGCGTTCGAAAATTTTTGAAAAAATTTTTAATTGCGAAATTGGTCTATAGTTTTTGAGATCATTGGGATCAGACTTAATGTTTTTGATTTGCGGGGTTATAATAGCATTTTTCATGCTATCGGGAAATGATGCAGTTAACAGTGATCTACAGATGATAGATTGAAGGTGAGGAGCTATTAACCGTGCTAATTGGTGTAAAATACTTATAGGCAGAGGATCATTTAATGAAGTCGATTTGCTAGATTTAATCAACTTTATGATGAGATCAGTTGTTGGTGGGATAAATGTTTCGAATAAGCAAGTATTGTCATATAATGAGTGTGGTGTCGTAAAACAATGTGGTAACGAGTTAATAATAATATTTATTTTGCTATTAAAAAATGAACTAAAATTCTGTGCACAATTCAAATCAGTTTCATTATTTGGTAATTTATTTTTACAATTTCTACCTAGTAGATCATTGGCGAGTTTAAATAACCTTTTCTGATCTCTGCCGGCGTCTGTGATCGATTGAAGGTTGTAATTGGATCTTTTTTTCTGTAACAGTTGATTATGTTGGCATTGTAATTGTCGGAATGATGTAAGGTTCTTGATGGTATTAGATTTTCGGTATTTTCGTTCGAAACTTCTAAGATGTCTTCTATTGTTCGAACATTCTTCATCTACCATTCATGTTTATATCTTTCAGTGATGTTTAGTTATTTCAATGGGGCGAATATATTTAATTGTTCGCTTAGACTGCAGTTTAATGTCTCAATTGAGTGAATGCCAGTTGAGTTAGAGAGTGAGTTTGCAACGCTAACTTTAAATTTATCCATATCAATAGAAGATAGTTTTCTATAGCTGATGTTTTTCTTTGCTTGTGATGGTTTTGATGAATGTATTAAAAACGTAATAGCATAATGATCTGAGAAAAGAATTGATTGCTCAAAGTCTGATGCTATAGTATTATTTGTTCTAGTAATGATTTGATCGAGGATATTTCCACATGTATGTGTGGGAAAATCATTATGTTGTTTCAAATTGTTATTCTCCAATAGATCGAGGAAATCAGTACTTGACGCCTGACTGATTTTGTTGACGTGGATGTTGAGGTCTCCGAGGATGATTGTATTTTGAGTTGTGTTTGGTGTTACATGTTCTATGAAGTCACTTATAAATTTATTAAATCTAGGTTAGGAGGTCGATAAATAATGAAAACTTTGATGGCTGGATGATATCTTCTTGTGATTATACAGATAACCAATTCCATAGATGTTGTTACAATATGTTTCAGTGTAGATATAGTGATTGTTGAATGATATAGAATACCTAAACCACCACCTCTACCGGTTCTAGGGAAATTAACAAAATTATAGGGTGGTGCCGATAGTAGTGATTGTGTAGGCTTATTGATCTCTCGCATCCATGTTTCGGTGATGAAGGCAATGTCAATAGAGGTCAGATCACAGAAATTTAATAATAAATCGGTTTTGTTATATATTGAGTGGGCATTTATGAGTACTGCCTGCATTAGTCGCGGGCAGTTGTCTCTGATTTTCGTTTCTGTTCTTCGGATTGTGCGGGTTTGTGAGTTTGTTCTGATTTGTTGGCTTGTACTGTTATTGTTTCGGAATATATAACAACATTATAAATTATTTATAGTTTGATATTTGATGAATGTTTCTCCTTTGTTAATTCTATAATATTTCCCACTAGAATACTTACTTACCGGATTAGGATTGTTTCCCGATCAATTTCAGCAATTTTCTTCCACGTCGTCCTGTCTTTCATTGCTGTCTTTAGTTCTTCAGTCGCCAGTCCCGTATTATCACATAGCTATTTTACATACGTTTATATCGGTCGTCCAGGCTATGTTGTTCCATGGTTCGGCGTCCACAAGGTAATATCTTTTATGATTTCTTCCTCACTTCGATAACAATGGCCTGCGAAACGTGTTCTTCGTATACGTATTATACTCGTTAGTGTTGAAATATTTCCGTAGAGGCGAATCTTCGTTGGATGCTCTTTCCATGATATATTTAATATGGCTCTCAATATTCTTGTGTAAGTTGCCTCTAGCTTTTACTCATGTTTCTTAGTTAGGGTCCAAGCTTCAGAACCGTATAATACAATGGATGCTACTACGGCTCTGAAGAAGTTCCTCTTTAAAGTTGTGTGAATTGTGATTACCATATGGATCTTAATTTGTCTAGAGATGCCCAGGATTTAGCTATTCTTATTTTTATTTCTTTATCCGTTGATTCTAGTTTGCTTCCAAGTTAAATGAAATTATATACATTTTTCAAGAATTCGCCATCTATAGATTGTACGGTTTTATTAGAGTTTATGTTCATATGTTGTTTCTTTTTAGCATTTATTTTGAGACATACTGTTTTCCAACTTTCTTCTAAGACAGTCAGTAGTTTTTCAGCATTTCCGATAGAATCTGAAAATATTACAAGATCATCTGCATCTGTAATCTTAGTTGGTGGATATCTTCTACTTCGTTATTTCGATGTCCTAGGACTAGATCTTTATTTTCGTCAATAGATGTTCTTAATACGTAATCTAGTGTAATAATAAACAATAATGGTGCCAGAGTATCCCCACTAGAATACAAACTAATATAAATATATAAATCCTAATTTAACATACAATTGTAATATTTCAGAGTGATATCATGCCATTGAATATGAAAGAAGGCCTATGTAGATTATGGGATGGAACATATCATCAAGAGACTGCTGACAATACATGTTTGCAAGTTTTCACAGAAGCAAATCTATCCACTTACGATGACCACATTTCATCGACAGATCTAAAGTAGGTTATTGCTTGTTCTCCCACAATGTACTCGAGACATCACTATACATACTATATATATATAGGGGAAAGTCTCCGATTACCGACCCCTAAATGATTAGTTGTAATAACTTATTCAATATTAAATATATTTATTTGAAATTTTGTAATTTGAGTAATATTATGGCAATGAATAATGTGGCTATTTTAAATTTTTGATATAATTATATTTACAAGAATAAACAGGGGGGTCGGTAATCGGATACATGTGTGTAATACAGACTCCCTTCCCCTATTACCGACCCCCTAAAATAATCGTGGTATAAATAATTGTAATATTATAATATCCAATAAAAATAGTAGATATACATAAATATAATTAATTATAACATGACGTAATTTATTTTTTATTGAATTTATGTTTTAATAGTAATATTAAATTTAAATTTAAACTTTATAGTAATTATATTAAAATAGTGTATATTATTATTTAATATTTATTTATTAAGCAATATGTATATAAATAACTTATATCATAAATCCTAAATCTATGTCAATGATACACAAACAATTTATAACATAATTTAAAGTAAAATACGGATCTATTTTGATTGGATATTATAAATAACATGGGGTCGGTATTAGGGTAATTTAGGGGGTCGGTAATAGGACAATCATATGGGTTGCTATACTTAAGATATATTGGTTAATAGTTATTCAAATTAAATTATTTTTATAATAGTTATAAACATTTTATTGATCTACAATATTATGCACAACATTAAGTTTTCTTTTAATTAATAAAGTATTTACAATGATTTAAAAAAAGGTATTATTCAAATATTTAAATAGTAAAAACAGAATATTACATTTTATAAAATAACAATTGTAAGATTAAATATTTTTTTAAACAAAATACTTATTCATATTTATCATTAAATTACTAACAGTTCATGTATATATAATTTTTTGATAACTCTTATATTTACTGAGATACGAGAGGGGGTACGGATTAGGAGGGAGTCGCTAATCGGGGACTTTCCCCTAATTATGTATTTCTAAACTGTGCTAAAAAAATATTGTATTAATTGTAGAATACCGTATGCAATTGATTATTCATAAACTCATGACATCATAAACATGACATTATTTATATTGTAGTTTCTGGAATAGATCTGTTATTATTTAAAGAATTTATTACTTTTTATTCTCATAAATGTCTAATATCTTAAATTATTCCAAATTGATTAACATTTTTTATAGTATATACATAACATTTTATTTCTTGTATATAAACAATCAATAATAAGTAAAGTTAAGAAAAGTATAAATGTATAATGTTTTATTAACTTAATGTAATGTACAATGTTATTAAAATACATATAATAACTATAATATGAAATTCATATACATGTTCATTAAAGTGAGTTACATTTCATAAAGCATCAAATTAACTCTTATTTCATCCATTGCCTTTTTGGCGCATATATGTATATGTAAAATATCCAATTAAATTAAATATTTGATTATATATTCGTGTATATAAGCATGTTCATATGCTATTACATGCATAGAATTCTTGCCAGTTGGTATCATAATGAATATCTACACCTAGCGCACACCGCTGTGCCGAGCTTAGATACTAGTATGACACACAGCACAGCTACAGGTATCCACGTTGCAATACAGTTCTCGAGAACAAGCGAGCTGTCAATCACTCCCTGATGGAGGCTGTCATGTGGGGTGTAATCCGTTACCTGCAAACTCTCCAGTATCAGACGAATTCCTATGTGGGGAGGGGTATAGTATTGTTAGTATTGTTAGTATTGTTAGTATCAATACCTCCTATACCATAGGAGGTCTCATTTGTCATTAAATGTAATATATGACAATATATTATTGGTATATATTATAATTAACAACTATATTTATTTTTTAAATGAATATTAATGTGTAAAAAATATATGAATGTATATATATATATATATATATATAATACATATATATTTATATATATATATATTATATATATATATATATATATATATATATACTAAATGCATTTATAGTAATATATTAATGTATTACAAATATTAAAATACAATACACTTTTAAATGACGTTAAAGTATCAACCTGCTATGAGAACGTGTCCAGCTAGAGCCGTTGTGTGTGTCCTATTAACCAGCAGTAGTCGATAGGGGGCTATGTGGGTGTGCAAAAGTAATGCCAGGGCTGTGTATACTAGCACCGCGAAAGCCCTAGCTAGTGGATCTATCAATAACGTTGACAAACACACTAGGATAGTTCGCCGTACTAGTTCCACTCCGTACCAGTAGGTGAAATCACGTCTATAAGTAACTCCGTACGCGGCCGCTAGTCGTCGCCACACGCTCAGCGATGATTTCTTGTTCGATCTACTTCCGGTTTCGTAACTTTGACACCCGTTAGAGGAAGTTTGACACCCATTAGTGGTATTTTGACCCCCATTAGTGGTATTTTGACCCCCATTAGAGGTAGTTTGACCCCCATTAGTGGTAGTTTGACCCCTGTCAGTCACTGAGTTATCTAGTTCGCAGGTAGCTCGTCTATTTACGCAGACGAATGAGGTCGTTGTATTTGATTGACATGTGAATATGTTGTTGAGCTTGTTGTCCTGCTTGGAGGCGTTACAGTAATGGAAACAGGCGTACATGGCACACTGTACAGATAAGTACACGAATAGTATGCACAGGATAGCGTACTGCCAATCACTGAAACATTCAGTAATACCTATTCGTGATTTAGTGATGTGAACGTAGGTTTAATGCAATGTGAATGATAGTATTGCTACCCTATTATAATTTAATTATAATCTAGAAAGTCTAAAACTAATTATACTATACAACATTTTTGTAATGTATGAATATATACATTGTACACATATTTGATACAATAGCATAATTTCTTGGTGTGACGATTAGTATTGATGTATTGTTTAAGGGTAGGCGCTGGAGTTCATCTACACCATGCTATTTATAGCTCCACCGAAAACGCTACTGATAAAAAATTAATAAAGATAATTACATAATTTTTTTTTTATTCAATAGATACTATCCTATTACATATATATTATGTTTTTTATAAATACAATTAATTTAAAAGTATGAAATAAAACAGTTTATAAACGATGAATATTTTTTATTATAAATATATTACATAATCATACATAATCATTATTTATTTAATTAATATAAAATATAATAATAATTAAAACATAACTTGTATAGATGTATATGTTATACATTTACAGTAAAAATTTCAGATAAAAATGATATACATTAAAAAAGTAGTAGGCATTTACATGTGGTTACTAAGTAAAAAAGTAAAAACTGGAGAAAATGACATTCAAAGTTTTTACATAAATAATCATAGATAATATGTATAAATATGTAACTATATAAAATATACAATATAAAAACAAATAGGATTATATAACACATGATTTGTTTATTTATTTAATGATATTTAATCTATGATCTATGCTAAAATAAATCTAGAAATTTTTAAATTAAACGATTATTCTAATAAATCGTAATATAAGATTACATATTACAAGTATTTACATAAATACAAAATATATTTATAAATTGATTACTCCTAAAACACTTTACATTGATAGAAATACTCAAAAATATTAAAATATATTTTAGGATATTATAAATAAAATACAGAACTTGGAAAATACATAATAAAAAAATATTGTAAAAATTAAATTATTTAACACATTTTAACTCCAGCGCCAACCCTAAATTAAAAATTAAATAAAATAAATAAAAAAAAATTAAATTATATTAAAATTAATAACCATCATAATAAAGGATATCTTTCCACACAGAGATCGTCTTATGTTCATCGTTGAATACTCCGTCCATGAGTTTGTTACCCTGGGTGGATATTAGGCTGCCGTCCCCTCTTACTTGTCCACTAACAGGAACCACAACACTTACGCACAGAAGTAGGGATAACAGACCAGCCAACGTGGGAACGAAGCTCAGCATAGTCACCAAAACTAGTGTGATTTCTATTTATTAATCTAGACGTTTTCTATTCATCATTATATAGTGTATATAACATTATAATTAAAATAAAAGTATACTTATATATATATTTTTAAATATATTATATATAATAAAATATAAATTAGTTTAAATTCTGCTAACTATAATATATTATATTAGAGAAAATATTATAATATCATATCATTTCATTGTTAATTAGATAACATCATTATGACTGAATATATGAAATGATATTGCATAATATTACTATTAAGTGAGAACACATTACCTATTGATATCAGGCAGTGTTTCATGATTTGTTTATTGACTAGTCGCGTTATCGAGTATAGCACAGTCATCAATGTTAATGCTAGCCAATACGGTAGTATCTTGATCAGGGTTATCTAACACATGTACGTATATGTATATAACTGCATTCAAATACATATATAGTAGGATATATGGAGCATTCAAATAGGCATTTAAATAATATTAAGAAGTGATCTTATATGATTGTGCATATGATTGGTTCTTGTTATAATCATAGATGCCTTGATAGTGGGTACGAATGAACATTAGTGCCTTATGTTTATAAGTGAACTCTTCATCTAATTTCCTGGATGAGATGAAAGGACTCCACTAAAATAACAATAACTATATTTATATTTTGTATACAAAATAATATGGATTGAAAATTATAAAAATAAAATGTTTAATATGTATCCATAAAGTAAAATTAAAGGATACAGAATTATATTTCATTCATTACCGTGACAATACTCTGCTGTCTGACTATGCAAGCGTTATTGATCCATGAGTAAAATCTAGTGGCGAACATGTCCAATAGGGGGAGTGACCTATGAACAACTTCAGATGAACTCGAGTGACCTCTGATCAGAGATGCATCTTGCATGTAATATACAAGCATCAGTACTATCTGTATACATATAGTTTTATGCAATATATAACATATCGATTATGGAATGGCATCACGTTACTAAGGTTATTCTTTCTATTATCTTTGTCAACTTTATTATGAGTATTTAACGAATATGAATATTTAATTAAATGTATCTGACGTCATACTCCATGTATCATATAGAATATCGTGTATCATGTATTATAGTTGACTTATACATTTGTAACCAATACATTTAATAACATTTGTTTATTTAATTTAATTTAAATAAAATTACATAAATATATAATGTATGAAACAAATATATAAATAAATAAAAAAATATATACTTGAGTAATATATGTACATTAATATTAATTTAAAAGGTCATACTATGTATATACTATTGTAAAAAAATGTATACAAATATAGAATATAAATTATTCCGCAATTTATAATGATATTATAAATATACTTAAAGAAATATAATACAAATAAATATCTACATATATATATTTATATGTTAACAACTAAGTGTTACATTAATTATTTAAAAGTTATAAAGTGCTTTATTAGTACTTGTGTAAACTAAGTTTGATACCATTTTTAATAATTTAAAATATATTATATATTTTGGTGCTTCTTTTTCGATACATGGTAACTGCATGGTTAATAATATTAAGTAAATCTTAAATTATCGTTTCCTTATAATTGTTAAACTGTACATATTAACCACATAATACTAGTAACACTGCTTTTATAAAACCTTATAGAACCCTAACCTCGTAACCTACTAACTGTGATTCCAGTGACCCGGGTATCCTCGTTATTATTATTGTACGCTGAATTAGAATTAGTAATATCCATTAAAGAACGAGAATCATCCTCGTTGTCGGATTCTTGATTGGGCACCGATACTTCCGGTCTCCTAGTTGACCTTTGCCCTCTTGCGACGTTAATTGCCGAGAAGATAGTGTCGAAGCTAGTGCAGAGAGTCATCAGTACTATTGTCTTTGCTAATAATAATAGATAGAGAAATAGGTCCCCGCAAGTCCTGTATTGGATCATCATGTCATCTTACGATATTTAGCTTATAGAAATATAATTACTCATATAAAAAGAAAAATTACGATAATATATTATGTAATATATATATATAAATTTAATACTTAATTATTTACACAATTAAACAGTATGTAATTTAATCTGAAAATTTGATTTTCTAGAATTATTGTTATCAGAAAATATATTATCTCATAAATAATGTAATCATTGTTATATGCTATATGATGCCTATTAACTTACCTATTAGGAACGCAATGGGAAGAGAACAGAGCTCTCGAATGATTATGTGTACATTGTCCACACAATACACCCATTCTATTGTTCTGACAGGTTATTCTTTGTTTTCGAGAACATCTTATGTGTTATCAACGTAATCATGTGAATATCATAATAATATATATATATATATTGTAACTATATTGATTTAAATTCTATAAATATTGATTTTTGATAGCTATTTCTATTATACATATAGATGCACCAAGTTAAGTAAAGAATTATGATGATTTAATATTATTACTAGATTCTTATACTTTTAAATTTAACATTATTTTCAGTATGAGTTTTCCACTAGTAACTAGGCCGACTAAATATGGAAATTTTTGATTGGAAATATATCTATTCTGAAATTGATTTAGAAGTAAAATAGTATATGATAAATTAATTAATGATTTAGTAGAATTATTTAATTTAAATTTTCCTATTATATAATAGGTTATATAAAATGTAAAGAACAAAATAACTTTCCATAGTTATATAATAATCTGATTAAATTAAAAAAATGATTATAATAAATTATTATAAAATATACAAATATATTTACATCATTATTACGTTTGTCTAAAAATTGTATTATTCACAAATAATAAATAATAAAAATAATATTAAGTATACATTATCAATTATTAATAATTTAATTAATAATAATTTAGTTAAAAGAGATAATAATTTTAATTCTCCAAATTATAATTAATTTAATAAATTCGATAGTAATATAAGTATTAACTTATCTGAAGAAATATCTACACCATTTCAAGATAATGACATTTATAAAATTATGCCATGTAATAATACAAATTCATTATTTTTTTCACAAATACAATTTTTGAAATTTTGAATAAGGTTAGAAAATGAAATCTATAGATTTACTTTTATACTTTAAACCGGTAATATAGTAACGATTTTACCGATTTAAGTATGTTTACCATTAAGGACATTATTTTAAAAAGTAGTCATTTATTAAAACATCTAAGCATTAAACCTATGTCCTATTCAATAGGTCATTGAGGGTATTAGCTGAAAGTATGTTCCCAAATATTTTATAAAAAGCTAACCTTATTCAACTTTTCAAATCTGGGGAAAAATCATTAGCTGATAATTACATACCTATCCTTAGGGGAAAGTAACCGAATACGGACACTCTCGGTATCCCAGAAACTATAAATCCTAAAAAAAAAATGTTTAATGTTTAAAAGTGCATGGCGTTCACTTCAATTCCGTTTAAAATGTTTAATGTTTAAAATATTCATAATTATATAAATAGTCTAACAAATTATTTTTTATTTTTTAATTATTCAAATTATTTCTGATATATCGAATAAACTGATTTTTTTATTACGTTTTTAAATATATTAAAAATAATATAATATAATAATAATATTAATACCACCAATGAATCTACATCAAAAAATGTTATTATTTAGATACTTAAATTGTATTATTAATTAATAAAATGTAATAAGTTAATTACTAAATAAATTATATTAAATTATTCATAACATTAATTATAAATAATGTAATTGTAATTTATATAATTGGTTCATCAATAATATATAGCTAATATAGTGGTATGGGAAGTCTCCGATTACCGACCCACTCCTAATACCGACCCCCTATCGCAGTAACTATAAGAGATATACAAAAATTATATATATGAACTGTTAGTAATTTAATAATAAATATGAATAAGTATTTTGTTTTAAAAAATATTTAATCCTACAATTGTTATTTGATAACATGTAATATTCTGTTTTTACTTTTTAAATATTTGAATAATAACTTTTTTTTCTTGTAAATGCTTTATTAATTAAAAGAAAACTTTTTTTTGTGCATAATATTGTAGATCAATAACATGTTTATAACAATTAATAATTTATTTTGAATAATTATTAACCAATATATCTTAATTATAGAAACCTATATGATTTTCCTATTACCGACACCATGTGATTTATAATATCCATTACAAATATATCGGTATTTTACTTTAAAATATATCGTAAGTTGTTTATGTATAATTGATATAGATTTGGGATGCATGAGTCCAGTTGATTATAAACATACTGATTAATAAATAAATATTAAATAATAATATACACTATTTTAATATAATTACTATAAAGTTTAAATTTAAATTTAATATTACTATTAAAACATAAATTCAATTAAAAATAAATTGCGTGCATGTTATAATTAATTATATTTATGTATATCTAATATTTTTATTGGATATTATAATACTACACTTATTTATACCATGATTATTTTAGGGGGTCGGTAATAGGGGAAGGGGGTCGGTATTAGGCACATGTATCCGATTACCGAACCCCCTGTTTATTCTTGTAAATATAATTATATCAACAATTTAAAATAGCCACATTATTCATTGCCATAATATTACCTTAATTACAAAATTTAAAATAAATATATTTAATATTGAATAAGTTATTACAAATAATCATTTAGGGGTCGGTAATCGGAGACTTTCCCCTATATAGGGCATCCGTATTATAAAACGGGGTGTCCGTATTCGGACATGGATATCTAATACGGTCACCTCCGTTATCTATTTGATAACAATATTATATACAATTTTAAAACCATGTATTGTTAAAGTGTCCTTATTAGGTTACTTTCCCCTACGTATGAACATATCTATACTATTTCTAATTATCTTAAAGTTGACGATATTGTAAAAATGAATAGTATAAAAATTCATTTTTCGAGCTAGTAACAATGTTTACTTAATAATTTACAATTACTATATAAAAATAAATCTTATAATGGAAATAAGTTTTATATAATAAAAGTAGCAACTGACCAAAAATCATTATGTTCATAAACTACATGTACATATTATAACAATAAATAAGAACAATTACTAAAATGAATTAGATTACCTAATTCTTATTAATTTTAATTTTATATTTATATTTTCTATTTTGAATTATTGTATTATGTGATATATTAATTAATTTATTGCTACCTAATATTATTAGTATACTAATATAATATATACTAATATAATAATAAATAGGGTATACCCTATTTATTTTATATATGTTATTTTATAGATGTATAGATTTTATTTATATAGTTTTTTTTATATTTTAATTTGTTATACAATTTTTAAGTTTAGTGTTTTATTGGTTTATATTTGTTTAGGTTACATAGGTATCATACCTATTATACAATTATTTATTTTAAATATACGATATCGTATGATAATGTATCATATGATAATGATTGCGGGTTTTTTATAATTTTATTTGTGTATTTTGTTTTAAATTGTACATGTTTTATATACCTTAATTACGTATGTATTTTATTTTATTTAAATTTTATTAAACATTATATCAGTATTATTGTCTATCCAGGAAGTCTAATTTTTATTTTAAATATTGAATATAATAAATTCTAGAATACTTATTGTATTGATTATTATGCACAATGTGACACATGTGGCCGGTAATAGGTCGTGTCGGGGATAATGATGAAATTGTTGCGAGGGGCAATTATTGCCAGTGTTCTTACTCTTGGTGAAAGTAAGTTATTCGAGGTATTGTATAAAGAAACCCAACATCCTCAAAGTTGATACACATTTATCGACTTTCATTTGCAATCGGTATTTGAGGTAGCTTTTTGTATGGCTATTTATATTACTGATATCCTGGATAGGAATTTTATAATCAAATATTTTAATTAAAATTATTTTAATTTTATATCAGATTTTTTCCCTCCACAATCACATTGGGTTGAATGACTTGCTAATCTCTGATTTTTAGTTCATCCATGCTAATGACTAAACTCTGATTATTATATTAATAATATATTATAATATATATAGTTTATTGACTGAACAAAACATAACCTATTTATCGGCGTCAATATATAGATTATAATATAATATCAATAAATATAATTATAACATAACAGCACTAGAACAAATATGAGAATAATTATACAAACTTTTGTGCCGAGGTGCAGCAGTAACCGAAAGGACATCGATGGAACATCATTCTGGAATGTTCTTTAAGGTGTACTTCGTGACCCCAGAAGTTCGACGCTGGGGTTATTTGACCGAGACAAACTCCACCGTATGGACAACTGTGACACTATTTCGAGTGTGCATGTGTGAAACTTTAATAGGTGATGCGATTGATATTAAAAGATGATCTCTAATGTAAATCTGATTAATAGTAATACATAATATATATAATATATATATAATATATATATAATTAATATACTTTGCTATAATTCGGGGCTCATAGCCTACTCAAATTATCGACAATGTTGATACCTAAAATGTTATTTATAGCTGTATTTATAAATAATGTGTATTTAATAAGTAGTAGTGGGTAAATTACTATTAATTGTCTTTCCTAATGTTTAATAATATTTTTAAATATGATTTAATTTATATTATTTTTTGAATAAAATACATCTAATACCCTGCATTTTATATAATCACATACAATTATTTAATAAACATAGGCTATATGATATATATATATATATATATATATATATATATATATATATATATATATATATATATATATATATTATATATTCATATTTATGAAAAATGTTAAAGAATATTTCAATAAAATAGTTTACACTTTAAACTATAGTTTAACAATTCATATTTAATTAATAGTAACGTTAATATTGTGGAAATATGAATTGTAATACATTGTTATATAGTCAATGTTCAGTAGATAGGTATATTGATATATATATATATATATATATATATATATATATATATATGAATATATCAATTAGATATTAAAACTAGTATCAATTAAATATAAAAAAAAATCATTATATATAGTCTAATGTAATTTATACATTTTTGATATATTATTTAAATATGAAAATTATAACAGTATTATATAAACGTGTATATATATATACTTGTATATAATAATATTAGTAGATATAAGCGTGCACGTAGTTATACACTTTAACACGAGTGAATCATATGAACCTTAACTTGTCTGTAAATATAGACACTGTGGTTCCTAGCGGTGGGGCTCTCCCCGTTAATCTTCAGTGTGAAGTAGTCGACTTGTGTGTCTTCATTGCGGTAGTTCAATAGTCCGTAATCCAAACTGTATTAACGCATTATATTATGTTTTAATTGATATCTTCTCTATGTAAATATTCGAATATGTAAATAAATTATACCTAACCACAAGATTCTTATACAAAGGCTAATCGAGAGTGGATTTTCTGTGAAAGCTTTAGATTGGTTAAAATCGTACATTTCTGATAGAATGAGTAGAGTCAGTATTGGCGATTATTCTTCCGAATATCAAAAGATGACTCACGGAGTACCACAAGGATCAGTACTAGGACCACTACTTTTTTCGATATACTTATCACCTGTTTTAAAAATCTTCGCCAACCATCCATTGATTAAATTTCATTCATACGCCGATGACATCCACATTTTTACTGATGCTGATAATGAAAATACTCAACTGCCCACACCTGTTTGCAGAACTGTCTACGTGAACTCTCTATCTGGTTTCATGAAAACTCATTACAACTGAACCCTTTAAAAATTTAAATAATGTACGTCAATCACACTTCTAAACACTTTTCAACATCGTTCACTTTTTCATTTGACAAGTGTTTATTATCATCATCACAAACGATAAAGAACTTGGGTATAATTTTGAATTCTAACCACGACATGAAATCTTTTATATCAGAAAAAATTCGTTCAGTAAACTTTCAACTGTACAGAATTAAAAAAATCAGAAAATCTTTAAATTTCTTTCCTTGAAAATTGTTAGTGACTAGTTTAGTATTAGGAATTTTCGATTATTGTAATGTGCTGCTTATAGGTCTACCAGCTATCACATTGGCTGAACTTACCTCCCTTCAACGATATGCTGTACGTATAATTCACAAGCTACCTCATTGAGAAGAAAATAACCATATCAGCATCACACATTTAATGAAGGAATTACACTGGCTACCCATAAAAGAAAGAATCATCTATAAAATATGTCTTATGACTCATAATGCACTTCACTTTGAAACTCCGTCATATTTATATGAATTGATAGAGAGAATCGACCAGACAAGAAGTCTCAGGCCGTGTAATGTTAATCGTATACGACCTAGATCGACAATACATTCTACTGCTACCCGTTCACGCGCCTTCTCGTCACAAGCACCGATAGCCTGGAACACACTACCTGCAACACTCCGTGCTGAAAGAAACTCAGAAAAGTTCAAAAAGAATTTAAAAACATATTTATTTACACTATAACTTTCTTATTATATTATTATACATTATTTTTAACTTAATTGTTTAAACGATGTCTAAATAAAATTTCTTCTTCTTATTATACATTCATTTCTATAAATATCACCATAATATTAAAGTGCCATTTACTATATTTATACGACTTGAGAATACATAAATATTTTATAATTATATGTATTGTATTGGTTACTATTTATTTAATACAAATTCATCCAAAATAAATATATCCAGTATAATGAAGATTTCAATACTATCTACATTGTATATTTAAATGGTACTAACATATAATACAACATCCCAGCAAACAGTAATAGCTGCATAATATCAGCATAACAGCATATGATATAGCCTCAAATGTTTACATTGTGCTATTATGCTGCCATTATGCTGATATTAAATGTCTATTATGCTGCTATTAATTTGTCATAATATTATGCTGCTGTCATGATGCTATTTAAAGTCTATTATGCTAATATTATGCTGCTATTCATTTTAAAAGTATATTATGCTGCTATTATGCTGCTATTATTAAAATAGCAATCAATAGCAAACGTTCTTTAGAAATTTGAATTCCAATGAACCTTTAATTATTATAAAATTTAACATAAACGTTCATGAAATAACTTTGTATAAAGAAAGTTTATCAAAAATATATAAAAGTTCATTAGATATTGAAATTCACAATGACCTTTTGTATTAAAAGTATTATATAATTGTATATTAAAGATAAAATATCGAATAGCGAGAAAACATAGTGAAAATAAAGTGATGTAAATATACTGATATTATTATAGACATATTATTAAATACAGAATTATTTAAAAAAAATTCTTGCCAATAATATAAATTTTCGCCTAGATTATTTTTGAAATACAGATACAATATTATATTTTATCTTTTCTTTATGTCACTAAATTGATTTAATTTAGCACTAATGGAATTAAGTATAAATTATTATTTTATTTCTATATTTAAGTTGATATTATGATTTAATAAATAAAGTTAATATTTTAAAATCATAAATTCTTTAAGTATCTATGTTTTTTTTGATATCATCATAATTTCATTTAATATTTTTAATATTCAACAATAATTATGATCATAATTATATTGATAATTAAGATAATACAATTTGAAATAATGTTATTGCTAAATATTAAACATTGAAACATTTTATAATATTACAAATATTATTGTTAAATTCATGTTTTAAATATAACCTATATGTAATTATATAATATATTGTAATATATAAGTCATTACAAGTTAAATACTAATATGAACATATCCCCGCTAATACATATAGAATTATAAGCATATCAATAATATAAAATATTCAGAATTTAGAGTATAAAGAACATTTATACAAAAACGTTCATTAGAATATAGAGTCTAATGAACGTTTATACAAAAACGTTCAGTAGAATATAGAGTCTAATGAACGTTTATGCAAAAACGTTCATTAGAATATAAAGTATAAAGAACGTTACAAAAGGTTCGCTATTTTGACCACCAAATGAACGTTTAAATTGAGTTTAATGAACGTTTAGTTTGTACGTGTACTCATACATGGTCACGAGCCTGCAGACGCGCACCAACACACATACACACGTTACCTATACTCGTGTTGCTCGCAAGGTTCGCAGTGGTAGGATAACTGATCCAATAGGTACGAGTTACGAAATCCTATGTTCACCTTTATTTTAGTGGCAGAACTGTTCCTACTTCTGAACTGTTGTGTGTCGTTAGCGTTATATAGGCATGTATGTGTGACACTGTAAGTCATATATTAACTAAATATATAGCGCTCAATATTTTAAAATATTATTATTATTATTATTATTATTATTATTATTATTAGATTTAGGCAACGCCAGGGTAATTTTAGAAGCATTTTTGCTTATCGAGACAATTACCCCTTTATTTCCCTTATATATAAAAACAAATGTATTATGGGTGCCCTTAAGATTTCAAATTTAAGTACGAAATATATGAACTTTTCTAAATAAAATGTACATTATAAAATAATATCCGGTCTACTTTTAAATTATTATATATTTAGTTATATATGTTAATACATTCCTCATCATTATACATGTATCTGCATATATGCTTATCTGCATACATATATATATAGGGTTGTCTATAGGCATATGTATACATAATTGTAATTATAATATACATTATTAAAATTAGGTATTACAATATACTTTATAGATATCTGTTGGTATAACTACAATTAATTGATATTACAATTATACAAATAATATACAATATTTAAGTTTTTTTTGCAAATATTTTATATTTTATATTTGCGATAAAAATGACAATAACTCAGTGGACTGGTCACCGACAACAATTGTAATGAAGTCATTGGTTCACTATAGTAATATATAATATATTAGTATTATAACATTAGTAATATGGAATTACTAAAGTAATCGCTATTCATTAATTTTATTCTGGCCTCGATTAACCGAATATCCTTGAGGGCATCTGACGATCACATCCCTGACTGACATCGACCACCTCATTCCGTAGTGTTCCAGAACAGATACCCTAGTCTCCCCCCTGCGGTTCAGTTCGGCACTACTGACGTCAGCTCCGGCATGCACCAGTAATGCTACGGCTCCTATCTCCATTTCTCCGTTAGAGTACAGTATCGCTCCCTATCGGTATGTTTATTTTTAAATAAATTAACTAAAAGACAACATTAAGCAATAAGTAATTCATATATATATGTATAATTATTAAACTAAAATAAAATATACAATAATTAATAATATATTATATAAATATAATAATAACCATTTAAAAAGAGTTTTTTTTATATTTATAATGGTATAATTAATATAAATACAATAATAATGATGTGATATATTTGTCTTTCAAAAAGGTTTCAATTTAAGAATTATATATTTTATATCGATGTCGTCTAGTAAATATAACATTATATAACATTATATTATTGTATAATATACGTAGTATAGTACACAACAGCTTACTGTCTATGTCTCCCCTATGTCTCCCCTATAACCCCCCTATAACCCCCCTATAAGCCACCTATAGATGAGTGCGATATATACGGTTACCTGTTGAGAGGTACGATGATTGTCAGTGGGTCCGTCTAACCGAGACGAGTACAACCTCAGCGAACTCGGTCTATCTATAACTATAGCTCCACCGTACACAGAAGCCGAGTTGTTAGCGAAGAAGGAAGTGCGTATTATCACGTGACCCGCCTACAATGTGGGCGTATTGTGGGTGTATTAATAGAGTTATTACGTAACCGATGATGCGTGACGACTCTATGAATTATAGTGTGAAATAAAGTTTGTACAGTGAATCCCTGATTACTCAGACTAGAAGGGACCGCTAAAATGTATCTGAGATAGCGAGTTTCTGGGATATCAAATTATTCGTATATGTATTTACATAGGTAACAAATCAAACTAGCATTTATAAAAGTCTCAGTTTCTGTATATCTGGAATCTGAGTTAGGGAATTGAATATAGGTATATATTTGTATTTGTGTGAAGTACTCCGATAGAGTTTTTACCCACTGGTAATACCTTAATGATAATACAAACTTCATCTAAGTTTCTGCAATGCCGTCATTTCAACCTATCTAGCTGGATGGGAACTTTCATAGGAATTGCTAGGAACTTAGATGAAGTGTTCACTTATAAACAAATGACTATAATATCCGTTCGAAGAAGCTCTCCATGGTTTAGATAACCAGGGTTTAAGGATAGTTAGGGTGGCTTAACTTAGGCCCATAGTTAGATGCATTATTTTGATACTTCGCATACGACTATTACTTTATTTTATTCAGTGAATAATATTTGATTTAGTGATTACTATTTGATTCAGTGAATATTAGATTGGTTAAATCGATATAATTATTACTTATTAATTAATTATTTATTAAGTGTGCATATATAATATAATATATATATATATATATATATATATATATATATATATTTTATTATAATATGTAGGGGAAAGTAACCTAATACGGACAGTTTAACAATAAATGGTCTTAACATTTTATGACTCTTTATTTTTATTCAAAAATTACAATATATTAATATTTTATGATTATATATATTATTATGATTTTAAAATTTTATTTAATCTTTTAATTCCATAGATAACGGGACATGGGTACCGAATACGGTCACCCTGTGTTATAATACGGACACCCTATATACCACTAAATTAACTATATATAATTGATGAATCAATCAGATAAACTACAATTACATTATTTATAATTAATTTTATGAACAATTTATTCTAATTTAATTAGTTAATAATTTATTTATTTTTATTATTTTTTAAATAATAATACAATTTAAGTATCTATATAATACATTTTTTAAATTTATCTTTATTGGTGTTATTACTATTATAACGTACGCGATTTTTATAAATATCAAAATAGTTAATACGCTGCGCGCTGATTGGTTATAGGGTGTCCATATTAAGACATCTAGAGTGTACGTATTAGGAATTTATATGACCTCTAGATATATGCTTATAACTTAATGAATATTTGATAACAAATATAGAAATTATATATATAATTTTAAAATGAATTATTTTTTAATAATATAATGTTATATTTGATATCTATACATTTGTATATTCTTGAGAAGGTTTTAAGTTGACATTTTTTTTCATCAATTTAAAAACGTAATAAAAAAATCAGTTTATTGGATATATCAGCAAAATTTTGAATAATAAAAAAATAAAAATTTTTTTTTAGACTATTTATATAATTATGAATATTTTATTAATTAACATTTTTTTTGTAGGATTTATGGTTTCTGAGATACTGAGAGTGTCCGTATTCGGGCACTGTCCGTATTCAATTACTTTCCCCTATACACATTCATAATACAAAAATTAAAGTGATATTTAAAATTACGTATTTATTTGTATTACATTTATGGAATTTATAATATTTATTATATACATTCTTAATATAATATCTATATTCCATTTATAAATATTTCATATATTAATGCGTTATGCTAAAAATATAGAAAATACACCATTTTATAAAGTATTTACATCAAAATATTTACAAAAATGAAATTATCAACACAATTGCTAATGATTAACATTATCGTATGTACGATTATTATAAAACGGTAAATATATTATAATTTATGATATAATTAAAGTTAATTTTATAATATAATAGCTTATTTTTGTGTTAATGTTACTCGATATAACAATGAAATGAATGCAAGTACCTCTCAGATATACACATTCTCTTTATAAATTGCCATTTTTCATTGATATGTTGGGTTATCGAAATATGAATATATAAACCAGCATAATATCTATAGGTTGCATATATCGATGTATACCTAGACCACCAGTAAGCCACATACAATAATCTATAATCAGATTAAAGAGTTCATCAACACGATCATGAAATGATGAATGTATTCAATTATTATCTATTAATTTTATTATTTAATTATGTATTAGTTTAATATTTTTTTCTATTATTTTAAATATTTATTATATATAAATTTAATCTCTAATTATGATAATATTGTTTATTTGTATTATATTGTTAATTTCAATGTTAATATAAACAAATATCTATGGAATTATTTTAATTAATATATATTAAATTTAATTAGTTACATATTAATGAATATAATACAAATGGTAATACTATTAATACTAATTATGTCATCATTTATAATTAATAATAATATTTTATTTATATATAATCTAATGTATTAAGTTAAACTTATTGGTATTGATTTGAATATAAAATAAAATATATTTAAAATATATATATAATATATAAATAAAATGTATTATATAATTATACATTATTCAACATAATCATGCATCTTATCATACATAAATATATACATAGTAGTGATGCAGTAAATGATGCTCAAATATAAATCATCGATGCAGTCTCAGTCTCAATACCCAAAGCATATATACAGTCTCAGTCTCAATACCTAAAGAATCTATGTATACATATAGACTATAGTCTCGATGTCAAAGCATCGTTTAAGTCTCATAATGGGTTACCTAAACCGTCGATGTAGTATCGGACTCTATAAAATGCATTGCTCTTAATTCGAATAATTAAAACTGAGACTAACACTTAAATTATGCCATGATCAAGCTTAAAAAAGGCATAATTTAAGTGTTAGTCTCAGTTTTCATAAGATCAATATAGTTTCAGTGTCAGTTACCAGAATCATTGTTTTCTATATAAAACGAAAATAATGCCATTACAATAAATAATACACAATACAAACTATCAGATAAGGAAAACAATTTCGGAGTGTCAATTAATAAGATTCTTAATATATGTTCATAAACGCAAAAGTCAAATCAGCCAACTATCAATTGCATAATATTATAATTATTAGAAAAACAATAACTACAAGTATTGTATATATATAGTTATTAATATGCTAATACATGTAAATTGCTAATTCAAAGCCTAGTTATATTGTACTATTGTAATATACTTTTAATTAATTCACTTAATTTGCTTATCAGTTAAATAAAATAATGATATCGTCAATGCGCTTATTATATAAATGACCAGCAAGTTTGTGCTGACCAACATCAATATACCCTACGGCATTAGACCCTACGGCAATAGACGATACGATAAGTATAACTGAACTGATGATACCATAATACCTACTACTACATTGGCTACTACCAATTAATATATATATATGTATATATATATATATATATATAATATATAATATATATTATATATATATATATATATGATATGTTTTCCATTGTAAATAAAATAAAACTATATTATATTGATTATAGATTGAGAAAAATGTTATATTTTGTAATTTTTAAAATATTTTAAAAATACGAATGAGACATGATCAGTATATTATAAAAAAAATAGCCACCTATCTATACAAATAATTAATACTATGTCACATAATATAGGAAACATTAATACAAATATGGAAAAATATATAAAAATTATGTTTAAATGTAACTTCAAAAAAGAATAATTTTAGCATGATTATGTTTTTAAGAGTCTCATCTCAGCTCGGGCTCATTTTACTAGAGTTTCGGCTCGGCTAGGGCTCGTTTGATTAGAATCTCGGGTCGGCATCAATAGCTCGGCATCATTTACATAACTAATACATAGACACATATACATGCGATTACCCACCTATATATATGTACGTATATTTACTAATATGTTTGTTATTTTGTCTATATATATGTTATATAGTAGTGCAACCCGCTTTATAACTATATATATATATATATATATATATATATATATACATATATTGCCATATAGTCCACATAATACTTATATCATTACGATCTGCTTAAAGATAATTGTCATTGTCTTATACTGTAACAGTATATCGCTGACTATATGGGTATCATTAATCCATATATATTTATCAATAATTGAGTTATATATTATATAAAACAACAATCACTATATATATACATATACATATATATATATATATATATATATATATATATATATATATATATATATTATAAACTGAATACACTATTTATATCTTAAATAAAATATACTCTATTATAGTATGATTATACTTAATATATAATATACGATCTATTACATGTACATCATTAATCATTGTTTATCATAATGCTATTATAATACATCTATTATAAATCAGTACACCATATTATATGATATAGATAGTATTATATACTTTTAAATAAATAATGTGATTGACCTAATAATATACGGTTCTTACAAAATACACCATGTCTACACTTGTAAATATGTATGTATACACACACACACACATATATATATATATAAGTACTGTTATAGGGTTGGGATCAAGTATTGAAGATGAACTAGTTTGTTTAATTAAGGTAGAAATATCACGGGGTCAACAATTAGAGAGGAAAGTACAGTCGGTGAGTGGTTGATCATATGAAAATGGGTTTTTGTTTGATAAATTCGTGATTCTAAAATGACGGATAGTGAACCCAAAATTCTACTTAGATCTAATTTTAACTATTTTAGATTTAAAATAATTGGAAACATTTTCAGGAGTAAATAGAATATTATTAAAATTGGTGTTAGTCTTTGTGTATAATAGCTTACATGTATACTTGGAAAGTTTTTCTTGGGTTATTAGTAAATATAAGTAATTTATTATTATAATATAGATTTTTAAATTTGAGTAATTCGTGATGGTAATTAGCTCTATATGTAGTAAATATATTTAAGTTTACGGTATTATTATTGAATTTATAAAGTCTTTCTTTTTTCCTGAGATTATTTTTAAGTTTATTTATAGATTTATTATACTATGGTGTTTTAGTTCTATTTTTAATTATCTTGCATTTTATTGGTACATGTAGTTAATTAATCAAGTAAATATTTTATTGAAGTTTGTTATGTCTCGGATTTTATAAGTATCTGCGAAATTAAATTTAAATGTATTTTATTTTATTAGAGAAAATGGTCTATATTTAATTGTGATTTTATCAGTATATATTTGAAGAAGTTTATTTATGAATATATTATTAATTAATATAAAGTTTAAACACGTTTAATATAATACATGAATTTATAATAGTTTTTACCTAAATTTTACTATAATATATATATATATATATATATATATATATAAAAGATAAGATAAGATAAGATACATTTTATTATTGTAATCATTATAAAAGAAAAACAATAAATGGACAAATAAAATAGTCAGAAGACTTTCGAGGTATTTGACCTTAATAATGCAATATGCATAATATATTATATAATAAATGTATTTTTTTTGTATTTTTTATATATATATATATATATATAATATAATATAGCTTTCATTTTATAATGGTCAGATATAGTATTGTTGATGGTATGTACGTTAGTAATACTATTGGAGTTTTTTATATCGTATACGATTATAATTATAATTATAATTATGAGTATATGTATACATATATACATATATGTATATTAGTATATGTATATGTATATGTATATTAGTATATGTATATGTATATTATTATATGTATATGTATATCATATACAGTATTAGTATATGTATATTAATATATATAATAATAATAATATCAGATACAGTTGATGACCGAGATGAAAACCCAGTTATGGTATAGAAGTTCTATTGAGCTTATCGAGATACCAACCTGCTCTTGGTAATGAGAGAATTAATACAAAAACGAATAAATATAAAGAGTATAAATATGTTTCCATTCTAATTTTGTTCATTTGTGTTCTGTCTCATAAAAAATCAATACAATAAAATTAAATCTATCTCTCAATACCAAGAAATCATCATGTATATAATAATAAAATATAATAAAAATATATGATAACATATTTAAAAATGTAAAAAGTACTAAAATAATAAATAAGTTAAACTATAAAAAATCAAAGAAAACTAAAGAACAAAGTAAGGCTACAAAGATAAAAAATATTTATAGAATTCGAACAATTTAAAAGAGCTAAAAAGAAGAAAAGATGATCATGTAAATAAAATAAAAACAATACAGATAAGGTGTAAGTGATTAAATATAATTATTTAAAAGCATGTTTTTAATATGCATTGTAAAAGTATTCAAATTCTTTAAATATGATATGGTTGTATTTAAAGAATTCCATAAACATGTAACTTTGTAACGAATACTAAATTTCGCATGATCAAATCTTATTTTTTGTATTAAGAATGTTCTATTTAACCGAAAAATATATAATGAGCGATTATATATAATCTAATAGATATAAATAATCTAAATAATCTAACCTATAGGTAAATAACTTACAAATTGAACTATGCATATAATGTTTATTATATATTCTAAACATATATTTATAAATAGATATATTTATTATATCTTTAAATTTAAGAATGTTATGTCTTAAAAAAATGTAATCAATATTGGTTTTATTATCAAGTTTATATATTGCTCTCATACATTTATTTTGTAAAATTTGAATGCATTTTATATTGCTATGGTAAGTACTTCCCCAAATAATATTGCAATAATTAATATGACCATGGACAAAAAATATAGCATAACTAAACTATTAATATTAAATTTATATTTATATCTATGTAGTAAACTAAGTCCATAGTAAAGTTTATTTTTAATATTATTTATTTGCATTTTCCAATTACGATTTTCGTCAATTAAAATGCCTAGGAATTTAAAATTAGTTGATTGTTTTATGACTATATTATTTATTTTGATGTTCAATTTATGTTTAACTCTTGTACGATGGAATACAATAATTCTGTTTATCAATATTAAGAACTAGCTTATTACCGCAAATGCAGTCACATATTAAAACTATAGTAGAATTTATGTATATGTATATTATTATGTGTATATTCGTATATTAGTATATGATGATGATGATGATGATATTGAGTTTATATATAATTTTATGTATAATTAAGCATATGTGTATGTATATTAGTATGTATATATTAGTATGTGTATATTATTATGTGCATATGTTTATTAGTATATGTATATTGTTATGTGTATATATATATATATATATATATATATATATATATATATATATGTATATGTATATGTATATGTGTATTAGTATGTGTATATGTATATTAGTATATGTATATATATATATATAACTGCCTGTGTGGCTCAGTGGCTAAGACGTCAGACACACAAGCAGTAGGACACGGGTTCGACCCTCGTTCGGACCATTAATTAATTTTATAAAATGGGTCTTAAAATATTATTTAGAAGTGATCTTATTTAATTGTGTATAAATAAATGATCGGCTCTCGTTAAAACCATGGATGCCTTAACACGAGAGCGGCTTCGAAGGGACATTAGAGCCATATATGGTTATAAGTGAAAACTTCATCTAAGTTCCTGGATGGGATGAAAGGACTCCACCAAAAAAAAATAATAAAATAATAATAATAATAATATATATATATATATATATATATTATTATGTGTATATGTATATTAGTATGTGTATATGTATATGTATATGTAAGCATATGTGTATGTATATTAGTATATGTATATTTAAGCATATATATAAACATATTTATATTAGCATATAATAATAATATCAGAATGTATGCATGCCCAAGGTAATCGAAGAAGCGCAATGCTTATCTACTAGATAATATCTAGTCGTTAACCCGAAACATATTCCTAATTAACAATTATGAGGAGAAAAAAAATAAAAGTAAAAGTTAGTAAAATATAGAAGTAAAATATGTAATTTTATAAATCTTTTTTTAAATATTATAATAAGTCAAGAAAAAAAACAAACAAATAATTTTTTGTAATTTTATATTATGTCAAAATTATATAAATAATAAAAAAATTATATAAATAATAAAAAAATAAAAATTTAAATTTAAAATTATAAAAAACATCAAAAATGTTTGTTAAATTTATAATATGTCAAAAATAAAAATAAAAAAAAAAAAAAAAAAAAAAAAAAATAATTATTTTGACAAATTTTCCTTTTTAAGTCATTATTAATTCAAGAATATATTTGTTAACACGTCTTCTAACTTTTTTATAGGTGTTTTAAAATAATTCTTTTTATATCTTTTATTTTATGTAAACACACCATTTAGGTACCATTTTAAATATAATATTTCAAATTTTATAAATAAATCAAAATAAAAAAATACCAGAATTATTTTTTTTCGTTATTTTTACGAGTGCCGGGTGCCCTTAATAAACCTATTGGAAGTAAGTTCCACTGTCTAGAGGACACATTTCTCACTCTAAACAGATCTCTGCTATAGCAGAAATATAGTTCTTGACTTGAATCTTAGAAATTTGTCCGTGTTTTTATTAATACAAAAAATGATTTTGAATGTTACTTGGTAATTTATGATAATATGCTCTGTGAGCAAATTTAATCGAATATAATTTCACAATATGATCAAAATTCAAAATTTTATTTTCTCTCAAAAATACATTATACGATGAACTTGTGATTAGTTTTAGTATTCGCTTTTGTAATCTATTTATATAATCAGTTAATGAGGAAAAAGTATTACCCCATATATGGGCGCAGTAGTATAAGTGAGGAACAAATAAAGCAATATATATAGATAGTAAAGTATATTTGTTTGCCATTGGTCTAACTTTCCTTATAATTCCGGTTATCCTAGATAACTTGGTGTGTTAGATATAATTATACTGTTCTTTCCAGTCTAGTTTGTCAGCAATGAATACTCCAAGAAACTTATAGTTTTTAACCTTTTCGATCTTGGTATTATTTATTCTGATATCAAATATAGAGTTAGTATGTATATTTCTAACATTGAAAAGAATAAAATTAGATTTTTTCAGGTTTAAAGTTAGCTTGTTTGCGCAATTCAATTTTTCAAGTTCCTTATTCATTTTGACATTTAATTTACCTAGTGAATCACTATTAAAAATAATATTAGTGTCATCTGCAAATAAAATTGTTTTGAAGTCATTGGAAATATTCTGTAAATCATTAATATATATTAAAAATAAAAGTGACCAAAGAAAATAAAAGTTGCCCAAGATAAATATGTATATGTATATGTATATTAGCATATGTACATATAATAATATGTACATTGTACAATGTTAATGTGGTAAAACAGAATCAACACATCATATGTTGACCCGGATGTTGCCATCTTCTCGATAACACAATATACCTAATATACCCTGATATATACCTAATTCCACTATATATACCTAATATACCACTATATATACCTATTTCCACTATATATACCTAATATACCACTATATACCTATTTCCTAACACCTGACTATATAATACTATACCGATATACATACTATATAGTATATGGGGTGTTCTCGATATACACCCTAAGAAAAA
Source organism: Osedax fenrisi (assembly GCA_964019155.1). Taxonomy (NCBI): domain Eukaryota; kingdom Metazoa; phylum Annelida; class Polychaeta; order Sabellida; family Siboglinidae; genus Osedax; species Osedax fenrisi. The sequence goes on along the minus strand of OZ025240.1, from coordinate 106,376,521 downwards.
CTCTACCAACCAATAATTCACCTCTAAAACTATAGTTTTAGTGTACAGATATATCTGTACAGCGATCTATAATACAACTTCTATCCAAAAATATACACCTATCTTCGAGATGATCTTAAATACGATATATATACTTATACGTATAACACGACCTCTAATGCTGACCTCTAACGACCTCTAACGTCCTACTAACCTGAATACGAATAGCGCCTCCTTTACCGTTCAGTGCTATTCGTCCATTACAACAGGTGGCGTTCACCTGTACCATGTTCTCATCTCCCGGAAGTCGAGTGACCGACTGTGTTGACAATGTGGTACCGCGACCTAAAGATCCGGCGCTATAGAGGTCATGTGATTGACATTCAGAGATAGTCTATAGACCGGGTCTACATGTGTTGAAGCTATGATTGTGTCGAACTGATCACCTCAACTCACGTTTACACGTATGCTTACACCCTTCATTATCACACATTCACACACATTCACACACACACACACATTCACATATATATTTAAATAGCATATCATTTAACCCTTAACTAATACCATAGTGATTACAACTTAAAATGTATACTTAAATTATTAATTAAATATATATATATATATATATATATATATATATATTGCTACATTAAACACAATTCATACCACTATATTGATAATAAACGATATTGAAACCATACAAAGTTAGCTTATTATTAGTATAATTTTTAGTGTACAAAGTAATATTAAAATAACGAATATCAGTGGATATATATATATATATATATATATATATATATACTTAATTATTGCAATAATTCTCATAATTAGTATAGTAGACACAAATAAACTAAACACTAATTTGATAAAGTATTTACTTTAAATCTGTAATTTTAAATTTAAGGGTGGTGCGACGTCTGAATTTAAAAAATTGTGTTTCAAATTTGTATATGATATTATTAAAATACAAATATTATCTTTAAAATTATATAAAAATAATATTTGTATGTAAAATATAACTATAAAATAACCAATTTTAAAATATATCATTAAAACAAATTATAATAATAATTAAAAAAAAATTAATTTAAATTAATAATCATCATAATTTAATAAATATAATATATTTTTAGAATTTTAAAAGCATAAATAAATAATATTATATATAGATTTAAATAATCAGCATTACTATTTGTATATTTATTCATAATAACATCCTATGGAATAACATACGAAATAACATAATGTGATAAGTTATTGTCTATGTATCGCACATTTATATATTTCGTAAATTTTTTATAATTTTATTGTAAATATTTAGAATCAATTTACTTAGAATAATAATTTTGTTTTATTACAAATTTCTATCATACAACATTATAATTTTTGGTTATAAGTTGATAATTATCAACTCATTGAATAATGTATCAAATTAGTTTAAATTTTAAGACAATTAATAATATATATATATATATATATATATTTATATATATTACACAATATTTGCATTTTTTTTAAATTCAATAATTAGTCAAATTTAAAATATTCATAATTGTATCGATTATTTTCAAAATAAGTATAATTTATTAGTTCAACATAATTTATATAACATATTTGTATTCATGCAAATTATTATAGATCTATATAATTTATAACATTTTGTTAAATATTGTATTGAATACAACAAAAAAACAGTTTACACTTTTAATAGACATTTCATTGAAATCTGTATTAGGACAACAGTATACTAGATAGTATGTAACCCTGTCTACCTGTTATGTAAGAATTGGCTATTCTCAATATGAACAGGTCTATTAGTTAATATCAGCACCGCTGCCCCGGCATGCATGGCTATGTTTGAGATGAACTTCGAATTGTTTATGCTCGAGTATTCTATAGGGCCCTGTAGGGGGGGGGTAGGGTGTATTCTATAGGGCCCTGTAGGGTGGGGGTAGGCCCTGTAGGGGGGGGGTAGGGTATGTTCTATAGGGCCCTGTAGGGGGGGGGTAGGGTGTATTCTATAGGGCCCTAAAGGGGGGGGAGGGGGTAGAATGTATTCTATAGGGCCCTGTAGGGGGGGGGGGTAGGGTGTATTCTATAGGGCCCTGTAGGGGGGGGGGTAGGGTGTATTCTATAGGGCCATGTAGGGGGGGTAGGATGTGTTCTATAGGGCCCTGTAGGGGGGGGGAGTAGGGTGTATTCTATAGGGCCCTGTAGGGGGGGTAGGGTGTGTTGTATAGGGCCTTGTAGGGGGGGAGAAGGGTGTATTCTATAGGGCCCTGTAGGGGGGGGTAGGGTGTGTTCTATAGGGCCCTGTAGGGGGGTGGTAGGGTGTGTTCGTATAGGTAATAGTGATTAGTAATGCTATTAGTAATACTATTATATAATAGTATTAATAATGTATATATATATATATATATACATTATGCTATAATTTAAATATATAATATTTCTTTTCCGATATTGTCAATAATAACTGATTTGTATAAAATATGTAAAAAAAGCTAATTTAGTTAACAGTTATTTAAAATAAGATATCTTATTTTATATATCCTATATATATGCTTAACTTATAACTTGTAATAAGTAAAAAACACAAATATAACAATTTCTATATATAAAAAAATATACATGATATTTTCTATTTATAATCTATAAAATATATATATTTTATTTTATTAACTAAACTGGACAAATATCATAAACAAACATTGGATATCATTTATATACCAGAAGGTTTAACACCGATAATTAAATATTCGATATTTATATCGACTATTTGAAACTGCAATAACTATCATATAGCACTAGAGATCATTAATGTATTCAATACATTTAACATTAATTATAATATTTATTTTTTAAATTATCGGAACTTTAAAATGTTCGTTAGTTTATAATACTGTCTTTATAGAGACAGTAAGTTAAGATAGTATACTATCACATGCCAGCATCAAGATGCACTTGTTGTTATTCATAGACAGTGATTACATCATTATTCAGCCGTGCATTACGTAATGTGTGTGTGTAAGCACTCTCTTAGTGTAGACAAACATTAGCTAATCACATGTGTTATTATTGTTGTTGAGGCTATTATTAGCCGCCTCAGTAGTATTAGTAGTAGTATTATTGTTGAGGCTATTATTAGCCGCCTCAGTAGTATTAGTAGTAGTATTATTGTAATAATAATCATAAGAAAATCATTTAATATTATTATTATTATAATTTAAATATTATTGTAATTAGTATAATTATTACATACATAAATATATACATACACACACATATGCATATATATATATATTTATAGACATCACATACGTATTTGATTATATTCCATAAATACAATGCAATTGATACTATTACCTGTATTGTGTATTGTGTATTAGTTATAGTGTATCAGATCAACATTTATTACTTAGCTTTATTAACAATGATTTTCTATTTATATAAGATAATATATATATATATATATATATATATATATATATATAAGTTATTTTGTTATTTCTATACATGTATATATATATACATGTATATATATATATATATATATATATATATATGAGGTCTGTAGTACATACTCTGTATTAATATATTTGTGTATGATATTATCTGTTTATTTGTGTATATATATACACTCTCACATACACTTAAACACACACACATACATAAACACACATATATATTTATAAATATATATGCGAATTGAAATATCGGGTTTAACACTGGCAATATTTCTTGATATATATTATACTGAAATAGTTTTTCGATGTAGGCACTGTAAACTATAGTATGTATGTACGAAGTATACTGTTCCTAACTGTACAATGTACACTGTACATTGTACAGTGTACATAGTACATGTACTGTCATGCAAATCATGCATTGTGTCCTCAGCTGCAATATCTTCACAGTAGATTTAGTTTACAATCATATCTATATATATATATATATGAGTGTATATTAGTTAATGTCACTGATTATAATAGTAGTTCATGCATTTCAGTTAGGGGAAAGTCCTCGATTACCGACCACCTCCTAATACCGACCCCTCTCGTATCTCAGTAAATATAAGAGTTATCAAAACATTATATATACATGAACTGTTACTAATTTAATGATAAATATGAATAAGTATTTTGTTTAAAAAAATATTTAATCCTACAATTGTTATTTGACAAAATATAATATTCTGTTTTTACTTTTTAAATATTTGAATAATAACTTTTTTTAAATCATTGTAAATATTTTATTAATTATAAGAACACTTAATATTGTGCATAATATTGTAGATCAATAAAATGTTTATAAATATTATAAAAATAATTTAATTTGAATAACTAATAACCAATATATCTTAATTATAGCAACCCATATGATTTTCCTATTACCGACACCCTAAATTACCCTAATACCTACCCCATGTGATTTATAATATCCAATCAAAATAGATACGTATTTTACTTTAAATTATGTTATAACTTGTTTGTGTATCATTGACATAGATTTAGGATTCATGATTCCAGTTATTTATATACATATTGATTAATAAATAAATATTAAATAATAATATACATGTATAGTGCACTATTTTAATATAATGTTTAAATTTAAATTTAATATTACTATTAAAACATTAATTCAATAAAAAATAAATTACGTCATATTATAATTAATTATATTTATGTATATATACTATTTTTATTGGATATTATAATACTACAATTATTTATACTACGATTATTTTAGGGGGCCGGTAATAGGGGAAGGGGTCGGTATTAGGCACATGTATCCGATTATCAACCCCATTATATCAAAAATTTAAAATAGCCACATTATTCATTGCCATAATATTACTCAAATTACAAAATTTCAAATAAATATATTTAATATTGACTAAGTTATTACAACTAATCATTTAGGGGTCGGTAATCGGAGACTTTCCCCTATAAGTGATGTTACTTCTATACTGTATTGGTGACTAAACAATCCTATCTCATCCTATGTGTTTTTATGTAGTGTCATACCCATTATAATGTCGATAGATAATTATCTATCGGTGACGTAAGTTCATCTCTGATGGATTCTCTTGTTTTGTTAAGGTTTCGTCTTATATAACAATTATATTTATATCCGACATTTGTATTGTATTCAATATATATATATATATATATATATATATATATATATATATATATGTGTGTGTGTGTGTGCGTATGTGCGTGTGTGTGTGCGGCGCACACTGCGCGCGCATACAAACATACAATTATTGAATTATTTAAATTATAATTGATTTAAATTGATTATATATGATTTATATAAATACATATTATTAATATTATATTTGTTATCTACATGCATTGGGTCAATAGAAGTCAACGTCTACATCATACATAATGCCCATCACATGTACAATGTACATACCTAACCGTATAACTATCAACAACGATATGCCGTAACACACCGGCACCAGATTATTACGTAACCAATATTACGTAATGTACAGTGTAGCCGTACATTATTATTACCTAACTATTATCTCTCTCTCTCTCTGTACATTCAGCTTTATTATTATATTTTCGAATATAAAATAAACTAATGATGATTATATAATAATAAATATATATATATATATATATATTTGTTATTCTATATATTCTATATATATATATATATATATCTATATATATATATATATATATATATATATATATATATATATATATATATATATATATAGATAGGTTATATATATATAGATGTATTTGTATATGTTAAATGTCTACATGGTAAATGTATATATGGTAAATGTCTACATGGTAAATGTATATATGGTAAATGTCTACATGGTAAATGTATATATGGTAAATGTCTACATGGTAAATGTCTACATGGTAAATGTCTACATGGTAAATGTCTACATGGTAAATGTGAACATGTCTACACATGATGTATGGTAAATATTAAATACATGTTTTACAAAAATCTGAGAGCACCGATAACTTGAAACGTAAACACACGTAATAATAATGATTATTATACGTATTGAACTATGATTTTATTAATATACTGCTATATATATATGATTGTATATTTTGTGGCTCAGTTGTATAGGGCTATTTCGTACTATACATGACTTAACACGAGAGCGGCTTTGAAGGGAAATTAGAGCCACATGCTTATAAGTAAAAACTTCATTTAAGTTTTTGGATGGGATAAAATTACTTCACCAAAATAAAAATAACAATAACAATAACAATATATACATATATATATATATATATATATATATATATATATATATATATATACAGTCAACTCCCGATAAGTCGGACTCGCAAGGGACCGGGAAAAGTGTCCAACTTAGCGAGATTTCCGACTTATCCGAGATTCAGAATATCATGCAAATAAGACATGAGATGGCAGCGTGAGTTAAATTTAACTATTAAGGGTTACCGAAATGTGGAATTATGTAACAATCAACAACATAAATGTTGTATTCAATAATATTACTTACTAAAATTATAATATTCATTATTTAAAGTAAATATTTCTAAAAATTTATAAAAAGTCCGACTTATCCAGTATAAAATCATAAAAATGACAATAATATGTGTCCGACTTATAGAAAAGTCCGACTTATCCTATCCAACTTTTCCGACTTATCCGATTAATTTAACATGGAACTAGATACAAATCCAACCAAACCAACTAAATGTGTCCGACTTATCGAGAATTCCGACTTACCCGTAGTCCGACTTACCGAGAGTTGACTGTATACAGTATATATATATATGCAAAATATATATGATCAGTTTAATAGTTCAATTATACTTGTTTCAATATATTTATTTATCATGCATGATAAATTCGCATGCAAATTACTTAATTATCATACTTATTATACAAACCGACAAATCGATATATTACGCAATAATACAATAACGTTATAAACAATAACTTACGTAATAGACTAGAGTAAACAACACGTGATCTTAGTTGTGTCCTCACTAATGTCCTTACTAATGTATTCACTAATGTCCTTACTAATGTAATTCATCAGCGGGCTTAGTAGGTGGTCTATAGACCTATACCTAGGTCTATACCCACTCGGGTTAGATATACACAACAGTCTTGTAACACTTGTGACACACGTCATGTGCATACATATCAAATGTAGTATATTAATAATGTAGAACATATAATATATGGGTTTATCATTATAATTGAAATGATGAAATCCTGTGTGATTATTGTTCTTATATTACAAAGCAATGGAACACACACACACACACACACACACACACACACACATATATATATATATATATATATATATATATATATATATATATATATATATATATATATATATATATATATATATATATATAAAGCAAACTTATATATCATATAATCAAATATAACATTGAACACAATATATAAAAACCGTAATGTAAAACATGTATTTATTTCAGTGTCGATACGATACTATGGCTAGCCATGGATATATGTATACTGCTAGCCACAGTACTGGCTTATTATATATTACGTTGGGTAGATAGGGAGTTAGTTATATATTACGTTGGGTAGATAGGGAGTTAGTTATATTACGTTGGGTAGATAGGGAGTTAGTTATATATTACGTTGGGTAGATAGGGAGTTAGTTATATATTACGTTGGGTAGATAGGGAGTGTGTTATATTACGTTGGGTAGATAGGGAGTTAGTTATATTACGTTGGGTAGATAGGGAGTGTGTTATATTACGTTGGGTAGATAGGGAGTGTGTTATATTACGTTGGGTAGATAGGGAGTTAGTTATATATTACGTTGGGTAGATAGGGAGTTAGTTATATATTACGTTGGGTAGATAGGGAGTGTGTTATATTACGTTGGGTAGATAGGGAGTGTGTTATATATTACGTTGGGTAGATAGGGAGTGTGTTATATATTACGTTGGGTAGATAGGGAGTGTTATATATTACGTTGGGTAGATAGGGAGTTAGTTATATTACGTTGGGTAGATAGGGAGTGTGTTATATTACGTTGGGTAGATAGGGAGTGTGTTATATTACGTTGGGTAGATAGGGAGTGTGTTATATTACGTTGGGTAGATAGGGAGTGTGTTATATTACGTTGGGTAGATAGGGAGTTAGTTATATATTACGTTGGGTAGATAGGGAGTGTGTTATATTACGTTGGGTAGATAGGGAGTGTGTTATATTACGTTGGGTAGATAGGGAGTGTGTTATATTACGTTGGGTAGATAGGGAGTGTGTTATATTACGTTGGGTAGATAGGGAGTGTGTTATATTACGTTGGGTAGATAGGGAGTGTGTTATATTACGTTGGGTAGATAGGGAGTGTGTTATATTACGTTGGGTAGATAGGGAGTGTGTTATATTACGTTGGGTAGATAGGGAGTGTGTTATATTACGTTGGGTAGATAGGGAGTGTGTTATATTACGTTGGGTAGATAGGGAGTGTGTTATATTACGTTGGGTAGATAGGGAGTGTGTTATATTACGTTGGGTAGATAGGGAGTGTGTTATATTACGTTGGGTAGATAGGGAGTGTGTTATATTACGTTGGGTAGATAGGGAGTTAGTTATATTACGTTGGGTAGATAGGGAGTTAGTTATATATTACGTCGGGTAGATAGGGAGTGTGTTATATTACGTTGGGTAGATAGGGAGTTAGTTATATATTACGTTGGGTAGATAGGGAGTGTGTTATATTACGTTTGGTAGATAGGTAGTGTGTTATATTACGTTGGGTAGATAGGGAGTTAGTTATATTACGTTGGGTAGATAGGGAGTGTGTTATATTACGTTGGGTAGATAGGGAGTTAGTTATATATTACGTTGGGTAGATAGGGAGTGTGTTATATTACGTTGGGTAGATAGGGAGTTAGTTATATATTACGTTGGGTAGATAGGGAGTGTGTTATATTACGTTGGGTAGATAGGGAGTGTGTTATATTACGTTGGGTAGATAGGGAGTTAGTTATATTACGTTGGGTAGATAGGGAGTTAGTTATATATTACGTTGGGTAGATAGGGAGTGTGTTATATTACGTTGGGTAGATAGGGAGTGTGTTATATTACGTTGGGTAGATAGGGAGTTAGTTATATTACGTTGGGTAGATAGGGAGTGTGTTATATTACGTTGGGTAGATAGGGAGTTAGTTATATTACGTTGGGTAGATAGGGAGTGTGTTATATTACGTTGGGTAGATAGGGAGTTAGTTATATTACGTTGGGTAGATAGGAGTGTGTTATATTACGTTGGGTAGATAGGGAGTTAGTTATATATTACGTTGGGTAGATAGGGAGTGTGTTATATTACGTTGGGTAGATAGGGAGTGTGTTATATTACGTTGGGTAGATAGGGAGTTAGTTATATATTACGTTGGGTAGATAGGGAGTGTGTTATATTACGTTGGGTAGATAGGGAGTTAGTTATATATTACGTTGGGTAGATAGGGAGTGTGTTATATTACGTTGGGTAGATAGGGAGTGTGTTATATTACGTTGGGTAGATAGGGAGTTAGTTATATATTACGTTGGGTAGATAGGGAGTGTGTTATATTACGTTGGGTAGATAGGGAGTGTGTTATATTACGTTGGGTAGATAGGGAGTTAGTTATATATTACGTTGGGTAGATAGGGAGTTAGTTATATATTACGTTGGGTAGATAGGGAGTTAGTTATATTACGACGGGTAGATAGGGAGTTAGTTATATTACGTTGGGTAGATAGGGAGTTAGTTATATTACGTTGGGTAGATAGGGAGTGTGTTATATTACGTTGGGTAGATAGGGAGTGTGTTATATTACGTTGGGTAGATAGGGAGTTAGTTATATATTATGTTGGGTAGATAGGGAGTGTGTTATATTACGTTGGGTAGATAGGGAGTGTGTTATATTACGTTGGGTAGATAGGGAGTTAGTTATATATTATGTTGGGTAGATAGGGAGTGTGTTATATTACGTTGGGTAGATAGGGAGTGTGTTATATTACGTTGGGTAGATAGGGAGTTAGTTATATTACATTGGGTAGATAGGGAGTGTGTTATATTACGTTGGGTAGATAGGGAGTTAGTTATATTACGTTGGGTAGATAGGGAGTGTGTTATATTACGTTGGGTAGATAGGGAGTTAGTTATATATTACGTTGGGTAGATAGGGAGTGTGTTATATTGCGTTGGGTAGATAGGGAGTGTGTTATATTACGTTGGGTAGATAAAGAGTGTGTTATATTACGTTGGGTAGATAGGGAGTGTGTTATATATTACGTTGGGTAGATAGGGAGTGTGTTATATTACGTTGGGTAGATAGGGAGTGTGTTATATTACGTTGGGTAGATAGGGAGTTAGTTATATTACGTTGGGTAGATAGGGAGTGTGTTATATATTACGTTGGGTAGATAGGGAGTGTGTTATATTACGTTGTGTAGATAGGGAGTGTGTTATATTACGTTGGGTAGATAGGGAGTTAGTTATATTACGTTGGGTAGATAGGGAGTGTGTTATATTACGTTGGGTAGATAGGGAGTGTGTTATATATTACGTTGGGTAGATAGGGAGTGTGTTATATTACGTTGGGTAGATAGGGAGTGTGTTATATTACGTTGGGTAGATAGGGAGTGTGTTATATTACGTTGGGTAGATAGGGAGTGTGTTATATTACGTTGGGTAGATAGGGAGTGTTATATATTACGTTGGGTAGATAGGGAGTGTGTTATATTACGTTGGGTAGATAGGGAGTGTGTTATATTACGTTGGGTAGATAGGGAGTTAGTTATGTATTACGTTGGGTAGATAGGGAGTTAGTTATATATTACGTTGGGTAGATAGAGAGTTAGTTATATATTACGTTGGGTAGATAGGGAGTGTGTTATATTACGTTGGGTAGATAGGGAGTGTGTTATATTACGTTGGGTAGATAGGGAGTTAGTTATATATTACGTTGGGTAGATAGGGAGTTAGTTGTATTACGTTGGGTAGATAGGGAGTGTGTTATATTACGTTGGGTAGATAGGGAGTGTGTTATATTACGTTGGGTAGATAGGGAGTTAGTTATATTACGTTGGGTAGATATGGAGTGTGTTATATTACGTTGGGTAGATAGGGAGTGTGTTATATTACGTTGGGTAGATAGGGAGTGTGTTATATTACGTTGGGTAGATAGAGAGTGTGTTATATTACGTTGGGTAGATAGGGGGTATTATTAAATGGGTTGGAAATATATATGTTTACTATATCAGAGTGATGTATCTTAGAGTGGGTGTGCATATGTTCAACAAGTGTGATACCCACAACTATTAACATGAATTATGTTTCAATAAACTAGGAATATTTCAAATATGGATCGCTTAATTATATTGAAATATATATATATATATATATATATATATATATTATCTCATATCAAGTTTATTCCAATTTTTTAAAAACATTTTCTATAAAATATTTACAAATTGTGGATGTTTTAAAGGTTTATAGACAATGATAAGATTTGTACGTTTTATTTCGTGTGCAACCCATCAATAGACATACCTTTAGAGTGAGCGCTCTTTCATTGTTCAGAAATGTAGTGTTCTCTATGTATACGCCTACATCGTTGTGTTTCCATACGCTAGGGGCGCCTCTAGTCTGTACGATAGGGGGCGTAGTTGTCATAGGTTAGTCGTTGTCACACTGTACGGTATTGCGTAATCGCATTACGACATAGTGATGACGACATCGTTTCGTTACGTAATCGATATGTGTGTTATATATAGATGTATAGATATATATGGTGCCGATGGTCAACCGATATATTTAGTGAGATAGTGATATATTGAGTGAGATAGTGATATAGAGAGTGAGATAGTGATATAGATAAAGAGAGTATGACAGAGTGATATAGGTAGGGAGATAGAGGGAATATTGGATGATTGATAGATGAGAGATAGAGGGGATTAGCTAGAGACATAGACATTAAGAGAGATTGAGGGATATATCGATATAGGGAGGGGCAAATAGATTTAGGTAGAAAGATATAGAGAACGAGTCATCGGAAGCGTGAGAAGGGGGGGGGGGTAGATTACGTGTATTTCAAAGTGGCAGATGACCTCTAGATAACCTTGACGTGTATCAGTAACGTAGCCTCGTATAGGTTCAGGATACTGTCTATTGGGTTGTCATGATACTGATCCTTGAATACGCAGTTCAGCACCTGTGTACGTGTGTGCGTGTGTGCGTGTGTATGTGTGTATGTACGTGTGAATAAGTGGTATGATTTCTTATAAGCTTGTAAGCTAGCCTGTACTAATGTAGTTAATGTATTCAAGTATCTCGTGTAGTTTAAATATGCATACAATTTATTAACCAAGTTGATTCGGAATAATATTGTATAATAAACTCCACTGATAACACCACTGAGATAACACCCTGATAACACCACTGAGATAACTCAACTGATAACACCACTGAGATAACACCCTGATAACACCACTGAGATAACACCCTGATAACACCACTGAGATAACACCATGATAACACCACTGAGATAACACCCTGATAACACCACTGAGATAACTCCACTGATATAACACCACTGAGATAACTCAACTGATAACACCACTGAGATAACTCCCTGATAACACCACTGAGATAACTCAACTGATATCACCACTGAGATAACACCCTGATAACACCACTAAGATAACTCCCTGATAACACCACTGAGATAACACCCTGATAACACCACTGAGATAACACCCTGATAACACCACTGATATAACTCAACTGATAACACCACTGAGATAACTCCCTGATAACACCACTGAGATAACTCCCTGATAACACCACTGAGATAACTCAACTGATAACACCACTAAGATTACTCCCTGATAACACCACTGAGATAACTCCACTGATAACACCAGGGAGATAACATAACCTCGTATTAACCTTAATAACGGAAGATGCGAATGTTTCCGTCGTGATTCTGACTCCGGTCTGAATATGGCGATGGTCAACTGAACTAGTAACTGACACCTTATCTAGCAATACCCTTCCGGTCAGGGAACTACTTTTCAGCCATACTTTTATCTGGTCACACATAATAGATAGTATAACATTCTCTATGATCTTGAAAATTACATTTTTTAAAGTTTTGCGGACCATCAATAAATGGAATTTCTATTTAATTATATAATATATATATATATATATATATATATTAAAATATAGTATTTAATTTTCCCTTATTTTCATTATTTAGGAAACTTTTCAATGCACACTTTATTTGTTAGATAATTGAATATGATGAGTTTCTCCTCTACGGAGGAGAGCGATCATCTTACATCAAATCATCATTATACGCTCAGAAAACATATTAAACCTTGTATCATATACCATTTAGAAATATAAACTTATAATATCATTTAATATCATTTAGAGCGGCTTAACTGCGTCCTTCACGTTATTACATGTAAATAGATATTCTAAACTAACATGTACTATTAAAATACATCATTATATACGTCAACCATTTTTTTATTTATAAAATATATTTATTTTATGAGTGATTTAAATGTATGCATTTTTTTAGAAGTGAATATATTGATAGAAACATTATATAATATTTTGAACCTTATATTGAATACTATTTTTAAACAAATGGAACTTATATGCATATATGTGTTATCTAAATAAACTGAAAATGTTAAAGATAAAAAAGTTCCGAACTTTTTAGTAGAGTAATATTCATCAAATTAAAATATCAATAAAATAGCTTTCACGGTGAAATACATGTTTATTACACTCTGATGCATTACTCATTACTATTAAACTATACTGTAATAGTAAATAATATTAAACATCATCCACATTCATTAGAAATGACAATGTAGGTACATTGTTTACAAGAAATGATAGATAAATAATTTTAAATAAATTTGTTATTAGATAAAAAAAAATTATATATTATTATAAATGAAAATTATGTAGGATGTAAGGATTTCCTCCCTTAATATAATAGTTTTCTAAAGGTAGTACTCCACTTCCTGTCTTGCTCGCATTAAACCTGAGATAACGTACATTCGTGTATTTCCAGGTGCGACCAATCACCCGACACGGTCAGGTGATTGCTTACGTAGCACTTGTCAAAGAAACAGTACACGTGTCCCTGGAAGCTACTAGAACGTATGGTCAAGCTGGTAGCCTCACTGTTGTTCTGCAAGAGGGGTCAATATGTAGGTTATAATGTAGCATGCATTATATGTATGTGTTATATACTATATTTTCACTATACTATACATATTATATATATATATATTATTATTTAGACAATATTATATATAATAGTCGGATATATATTGTAATTACATATTGTGAATATATATATATATATATATATATATATATTAAAAGTAATTTAATAGGTAAATCAGAAAAATAAATCTCTAAATAATGATATGAAAACACGGTTATAAACACAAAGTTGCCGATGACTGCAATCAATGGCTGCAGCCTATTCATGAAGAGGCATTATCACACATAGATAATACCCTGCAAGTGTATACACATAGAGATCCTATAGGATAAATACTGTTTACACTTTCAGTGTGTTGGATGCACGTAATGATTATTCAACATTCGGTCATAACTTATGACTCATAAGTGAAGTTAATGTTTTAGATGAATGCGTTTTATATTTCTAGAAGTGTATGGGGATGTGTCGTACATTAGGCCTACCTAATGGCGATGTGGACGAGTGTATACTTATACTAGTATACTAGTATACTATAGTATAGAACCATAGTTCTGTAAATGAACTAGGATAGTTAGAACCAGTATCGAACTTTGAAAACAAATTCGGTTTCGAACTTTACATATTTTAAACTTATGACTTTCGATCTTCGAATTTTGAATTCAAGTATCGAACTTCCGTAATTCGAACTTTTTATGCAATTATCGAACTTGAGACCATGTGTTTGATAATATAGTTTAAGTTATCCAAAATATTACAGTGCAGTTTCAGTCTCAGTTAATAAAAACATCGATGCAATCTCAATCTCGGTTACCCAAAACATCGAAGCAGTCTTAGTTTCGGTTACCCAAAAAATCGATGTAGATATTAAATATTATAAAACTAAAATAATAAAATCATAAATTAACCACCTATGGAAATAATAACATTTATTTATACACAGATTATGTAAGATATATATATATATAGATTAATATTTATATCTATAATAAATATATAACAATTATGATTAAAATGTAACATAAAAAGTATCGTTTGCGCTCGGTTATATCTATAAGAGTCTCAATTTGGTTTTAGCACATTAGTATTGGGTCATTACGTAATAGTCTTGGTTGGTTTTTTGCTTGTAGGGTAAAAGTCTCGGGTATAACTATAGGCATTATTTACCCAAATGTTCGTCAATCCCAACGGATCTATCAATATGATTGGCGTAATTTATATACAAGTATCGATACATCAAAAAGTGAGTTCGAACAAGCAACAATACTTCAAAAAGTGAGTTCATTTACAGCACTGGTGTATACACCTAACTCTATATAGAGATCTCTATATAGAGAATATTCCAATAGGCACAGATATTAAATCGCATATGATGTAATAGCGGATGTTGTCGCGATCAATCGATCTCCAGAATGTCTATTACGTAACGATACCGTGTGACGTCATTGACGCGGTTATTACGTCATCGGCCAGACGCGACGACTAGCGGGACATATCGTCATTAATTATTCCATTAACGAGCTGATCTGGTTTTCCCAGGAGCGGTATATGTGCACACGTGAAGAAGTAGTATGATCGCTGTTTGACCGGATGTCATTGATCACTGACCAACAACAAACCTCTCTCGATAGTCACGTGGTATGATCGCATACTATTACACCGCATGTGTCTGTTATGTGATACGTTAACATACGAAATCCATTAATTAAGTTATTGAAATGGCCTGAAGTATTAGTGTAAATTGTAAAACATCGTGCATATAATCTAAAATAGTGAAAAAAAGTATAATAGTGTACTAAAATAAATACATGAATTTATAAATATATAATATATATATAGTATAACTATATTTATAACTGCCTGTGTGGCTCAATTGACTAATTCGTAAGAAATACAAGCAATATTACGATAAACCTCGTCTTGACCATTACAATAGGTCTTACAATTATATTTAGAAGTATTCTTATACAATCACATATAAATAAATTATTGGCTCTTTTTAAAAGGATGGATGCATTAACATATAAGCAGCTTCGAAGGGATATTAAAATGTCCCTGCTCTATAGAGCCATATGATTATAAATGAAAACTTAATCTAAATTCCTGGATCTCCACCAAAATAAAATAATAATAATAATAATAAAAAATAATAATTAGTTAATTTATTTTTAATTTTAAGTATATATTTATATATAATATTTATTTATAAATATATTTAGTTTTATTGTTATTTTAGAAGAAGTTCTTTCATCCAATCCAGGAACTTAGATGAAGTTTTCATTTATAACCATATGTCTCTAATGTAAATGAATGATAATTGAAGTGAAATTAAATATATATAAACAAACTAAATATACAACATATTATTTTCTTTGATGTTATTAATAGTTTCACAGTTTATTTTAATTAATTTGTGTTATTTTATTTTTGTTATATAATTTATTGAATTTATATTATATTTATTAAAAATTACCACAAATTTATTTATACATTATTTCATTCTAGAATTTTGCTCAACAAAATTGATAATTATATTATCAACAATATGTTTAACTACAATTAAATCCATTATGAACATTTAATATATATCGATTTTCTTATAATAAAGTTATCGTATGTATTTACCCTAAAGATGCTGTATTTACCCTCAATATCCCGTATTTATTCTAAAGATGCCGTAGTTATCTTAAAGATGGAATGGTTACCCAATATATGGCGTATTTACTCTAACTATGCCATAAGAGCATTAGACTCAATTGATAGAGCAAAGATGAGATCAATTATAATTCATTATGGAATACCGGAAGAAACTGTGAACGCAATCATGATGCTCTATAAAAATACACGTTCAATGGTTATATCACCTGATTGAGATACCCCTTTCTTCAAGATAACAACAGGTGTGCTACAAGGAGACACAATTGCACCCTTTTTATTTATCATTTGCCTCGATTATGTACTGAGCAATTCACTAAAGGATATTTAGAATCTTGGACTGATAATCACAGAACGCAAAAGTAGAAGATATCCGGCAACGCGCGTAACAGAAATAGAATATGCTGATGATATTGCTATTACGACAAACTCCATCGAAGAGGCAAACACGATTCTACATCAAATAGAAGACATTTACAAATATATAGGTCTATGTATTAATGTCAGTAAAACGGAATATATGTCCTTAAATCAAGATTCGTCTGTGAGTATGTGTATGAAAAGTTTAAATGGAGAAGCAATCAAGAATATATTTGATATTAAATACCTCGGTAGTTATATTGCCTCCACTGATAATGACGTTAGCATCCGAATAAGCAAAGCATGGGCTGTACTGAATAACCTTAATACAATATGGACATCAAATCTGTCAATAAGACTCAAAAGAAACTTTTTCAGAGCCACAGTCGAATCTGTATTGGTATATGGAGCTATAACCTGGACCCTGACAATAGCCTTGGAGAAAAAAATAAAATGGATCTTACACCAGAATGTTACGGGCAGCGCTAAATATTTCATGGAGAGACCATATGTCCAATAAAGACCTATATGGTAAAATACCAAAGATTACAGACACAATACGCGAACAAAGGCTACGCTTCTCAGGCCATTGCTGGAGAAGTAAAAACGAGGTTGTTAGCGATGTGCTGCTATGGCTACCCATACATGGACGAATATCTCGAGGACGCCCCGCCAAAAACATCGTAGATCAGCTAATGGAAGACACAAGCTGAACTACGAAGAGCTACCAAACGAAATGATGAATCGAGAGGTATGGAGAGTACGTGGCAATCAATGCTGAGCAAGCTCGACCTGGTAAGGTAAGGTATGCCATAATTACCCTAAATATGGTACAATTACCCTAAATATGGTATAATTGCCCTAGAGATGCAGTATTTATACTAGAGATGCCGTATTTACTCTAAAAATACCTAATTTACCCTAACATGTCGTATTTACCCATGCATCTTCCGTATTCAGTCATAAATACATTATTTTTTTTCTTCAAAATATGAAAGTATGAAATCCACTTTAATTAATTTGTAATTAATTTAATATTATCCATTATACATTAATTAAAATATATTAACAACTAAATAATTAAACAAATATATATGTATATATATATCATGAAATATATTTATTAAAAATTTAAAAAATATAAAATAAATCCTGAAGTACAAACAATGACACGAGAAAAAAAACTTAAAAAATATAATCGAATGATGGTAACATTAAAGATGTTAAAGGGTCTAGACATAGGAATAAATTACACAAATTCATAACATAAATTAATGTTCAGTGTAAAGAGTAAGAACATAACCAAATGTGTCAAATAGGTAATTCAGTTTAGGATTAATTAATGTCGTTAACCGTAAATTTTAAATGTTAAGTGGAATAGTATTGATTGAGTAAATAAGATACATGGGTGGATCGGCAAGTATGTAATACAAGGAAGAAGAAGATAACTCGATATGAGATAAGAGTGTTAAGAATAACACTGAGTTGACGAGAAATATACATATGAATAACGTACGTATAGGTTACACAAGTTATAATAACTATATTGTTAGCAGAAACTTACGAGATATCCGTATACGGGTAGTGATAGAAATATTTATACACTAATGTGTATACAAGTTGGGTGTAATAAACATAACTAATAAGGCGATGATAGGGAAATTTAGGGAAATATATTAAGGGGGAAGCGTTCATTTTCAGTTTTTAACTAATAATATTTCAACGATAAAATATTAAAATATAATTCATTATATTTAAAAAGAAGTATGCCATATTATTCAAAAGTAACTATAAGTTCATTAAATATGTATTGTAAATATACTTATGTACAACATATACTTCACATTATTATGTATTATGTATTATAATATGTATATATATACAATGTATATTATACATAACATTTATCAGTTTATATCTCGGAATTTTTTTAAACAATTTATAATGTTTTTATAATTCTACCATTTTAACAGATAATTAAATATTTACAAATTTACCAGAGTTTATACATAATAAATAGATGATACTATATAGGCTATATAATATAGCTATATACTAGATATATAGCTATATAATACCTAGGTATTTTTAAAATATAAATATATTGATTTGATATACTTATAATAAAAAGTAAATCTATCTTATATATATATTCATTACAACTTGTTAATAATCAAATAAAACTACATAGATAAACAATATATCGATAATATTGTTATAGGGATACTTGTATACATTCATATAGGGATAGAAATTCATATGGAAATACTTACATATATAGTTATTAATAGTATATAGGTACTGATATGGGTACTGGTATGGTAAATCATATATATGAGAATATCATAAATTCCATTATGACATATAAATATATAATAATAATTATTATTTGTTGTTATTATTAGTATACCATTGCGCATGTTATTGTCATTATTAGTATGCACTATTACATTATTTATTCGTATCCAATTATAATAATATATATATATATATATATATATATATATATATATATATATAGATATAAATATATTTTATGTATACATATATATTTTGTAATGTTATTTGTTATGTTGGAGTGCATTCAAAGATATGGTATTTTGTATAACCACAATGGATCTATTCTACTTTAAAACAACACTCATATATACTCATATAACACCTATATATAGGTTACAATGGGATCCCATAATTGTGCATACCTAGTTATGTAGAAAACTATCAAGATCACTATTAAATATAAAAAACATATTGTATACATATATGTGCACTAATATCAACATATGTTGATTGAAGCCCATCCTACTTCATGAGTTTCAGACTCCTTAGCATCTCACCAGACATATACTACATATATAATTATCTTACGGTATATTAGACTATCTATATCTCAGAAACTCCGCTAACTCAGACTTATTACAAATTGTAGTTTGGTGTAATAAATATTAGTAGTAAATATGTAGTAAATACATGTACTTCGATATCTCAGAAACTCGATAGAACAGACATATTTCTTCGGTCCCTTGAATTCTGAGATAACTAGATTTAACTGTATATATATATATATATAATCCTGGGATATATGGCTCAGTGGAAAAGTCAAAAGCAAATACACCAGATGTCCCGGGTTCGACTACAGGAAGTTGTGTTTATATTGTGTTTATAAAGAGCTTAATAAACAATAAATAACAATAAATGAAACAAAATGTTACTATTTGTTTTGTATTGTCCTGGGCCCATCACAGTTATTTATAACATTTATAAGTCAATGACTTTTCGAGAGCTCCATTTTCATCTGTTATTTATATTATATTCGATACATATATATGTGATTCAATGAATACATATTATTATATATATATATATATATATATATATATATATATATATATATATATATATGAAATATCATGGAATACAATTAAGTACCTTATGCTTATTTATATTAATCATATTCATATATATGTGCATATGTATAATAATTAACATATGTTAACAGTATTAGTATATAATACAGCATTGTAATTGTATACAACTCTAGATATATATATATATATATATATATATATATATATATACATATATACTTAAAATGCTATGTTACTAGTAAATAGATATTTAAACTAATTATTAAGATACAAATAATTTATATATTATTTATCAATAGTTTTATATCGCGAAAAGTTGAAGCCTCACTTGCGAATATGCGGTTAATCGCAAATATTGAACATGGTTAAACTATACATCTTGCATCACCTTTAGAGCAATAATGTATTATGTAATGTATGTTATACGTATTTACGTGTCTAGTATATGTGTCTAGTATTATTGATATAGCATATTACTAAGTGCCTTCGCTGTCTCACACTTTAGTTATATTGATTACTATATGACAACATCACGTGATGTACAGCAATTAGTGATTACGCACTAGTCACCTGTCCAGACAACCATTGTTGTTATAATGACATCATCGCTACCACGTGATTGCACACACACACACATGTACGTATACCATCGTATCGTTAGTTACCAATGATCAACTTATCGTCACTATACATATTAATTAATTCACGGTATACCATCAATTTTGAGGCAATTTATTGTTATATTATTATTAATTAAATTATAAATGTATTATATATTATTCAAATAGTATAATATATTATAATATTATAATTTAATTAAATTATAAATGTATTATATATTATTCAAATAGTTAATATATTATACTATTTGAATAATATATAATACATTTATAATTTAATTAATAATAATATAACAATAAATTGCCTCAAAATTGATGTTTGTTTTAGCATTAATTGGTATCAGGATAAACTCATTGAGAAGAAGTAAGTTTGAGATGAAGTAAGTTTTATTAGTGGTGATGGTTTACATAATATAAGGAAGGTTTTATCATCAATAGAATGGAAAATAGTAAGCCAATTTAGTTATATGAATTAGGCTATAGATATATCGTGGAGAATATGTTGCAGTAGTAAAGTTCTGACTAATTTATTGAGTACGTTGACAAGGTCAGATAGTTAAGTGAGATAGTTGGGTGCATTATCGAGTTACAGTAGTCAGTGAATTACAGGTTATGAGTTATGAGTTACGAGTTTAGTAGTGGATAAGTGCACGAGTATTGTGGTGTATAAGCGGTGTGTAAGGGAGTGTGTGATTAAAGATACAGGATTAGTGTTAAATAATGTATTATAGTGATAAGGTATTGTGTATGAGCGCTATTAAGGCTAATAGTTTATAATCGATTAATAATGGTTTATAAGCGATTAATAACGTTTTAATAAGCGATTAATAACGGTTTAATAAGCGATTAATAAGGGTTTAATAAGCGATTAATAAGGTTTATAAGCGATTAATAAGGGTTTAATAAGCGATTAATAAGGGTTTATAAGCGATTAATAAGGGTTTATAAGCGATTAATAAGGGTTTAATAAGCGATTAATAAGGGTTTATAAGCGATTAATAAGGGTTTAATAAGAGTTCAATAAGGGTTTAATAATCGTTTAATAAGGGTTAATAAGCGATTAATATGGGTTTAATAAGCGATCAATAAGGGTTTAATATATGATTATAATCATTTAATAAGGGTTTATAAGCGATTAATAAGGGTTAAATAAGGGTTTAATAATCGTTTAATAAGGGTTTATAAGTGATTCATAAGGGTTTAATAAGCGATTAATATGGGTTTAATAAGCGATCAATAAGGGTTTAATATATGATTATAATCATTTAATAAGGGTTTATAAGCGATTAATAAGGGTTTAATAAGAGTTCAATAAGGGTTTAATAATCGTTTAATAAGGGTTTATAAGTGATTCATAAGGGTTTAATAAGCGATTAATAAGGGTTTAATAAGCGATCAATAAAGGTTTATATGCGATTAATAAGGGTTTAATAAGAGTTCAATAAGGGTTTAATAATCGTTTAATAAGGGTTTATAAGTGATTAATAAGGGTTTAATAAGCGATTAATATGGGTTTAATAAGCGATCAATAAGGGTTTAATATGCGATTAATAAGGGTTTATAAGCAATTAATAACGGTTGGGTTTGGGTTTGATTACAAGCGGTGAATACATATATACGTAAACAAACATATATGTATACATATACAACTGTATACAGTAGGGTAGACCGTTTTTGAAATTTGTGATGTCTTACTCACAGTAGGTCATAAATGTTATATTAAATAATCTGGGAAGTTTAATCACAATATATTTAATATTGTTAAAAAAATCACTCCAATTAAGAAATACTTGCATTCAATGTAAATTTATATATTACTTTATGTATTTTATGTATTTTTACAAGTGCAAATTGTCATAAAAATACAATATTTGGCATATAAGTGTATAAATATATTATAATATAAAGTAAAAAGTTACGTAAAAATGTTAAAATAGAGAACTAAAAAAGTTACCAAAACAGTCTCTCCTAACACTGTACAATGTACACACCCCCATATACACCCCGATATACACATGCCATACACAGCACCTCGTACACATCACCTCGTACACAGCACCTCGTACACATCACCTCGTACACCTCGTACACATCACCTCGTACACATCACCTCGTACACATCACCTCGTACACAGCACCTCGTACACATCACCTCGTACACATCACCTCGTACACAGCACCTCGTACACAGCACCTCGTACACCTCGTACACAGCACCTCGTACACATCACCTCGTACACATCACCTCGTACACATCACCTCGTACACATCACCTCGTACACCTCGTACACATCACCTCGTACACATCACCTCGTACACCTCGTACACATCACCTCGTACACGGCTCTATAGAGATACTTAGCAATACTTGTTAACTAACATATACAATGCACGTGTATACTTGTGAGTAAATGCTGTTAGTCATTACGTTATATATAATTACGTATTAGCACTCTACACTGTATACACTGTCTAATGTTGATGTTATTTATACACAGATGGCACGACATCACAATGCAAAGCTACACTCATTATTCGCATGCTAATGGAATGATACTAAAGTATCGCGAGGCACAACTAATGTATACCTCATTTGCTCGGGTCATATCATAATATAACGGGTTTATATGGAAAATTAGATACTTATTATAGTTTATAGACTATATACATATATGTATAGTAATTTAAATATAGTCAAGAATACATGTTATTATTATTTATAATATATTTATATTTATAAATATATTGTAAATTTCTATTTATATATATATATATATATATATATATATATTGTTATTTTTTTTATTTGGTGGAGTCCTTTCATCCCATCCAGGAACTTAGATGAAGTTTTCACTTATAACCGTATATGGCTCTAATGCCCCTTCGAAGCCGCTCTCATGTTAAGGCATCCATGGTTTTAACGAGAGCCGATCATTTATTTATACACAATTATATAAGATCACTTCTAAATAATATTTTAAGACCCATTTTATAAAATTAATTAATGGTCCGGACGAGGCTCGAACCAGTGTCCTACTGCTTGTGTGCCTGACAGTAATATATATATATATATATATATATATATATAAATATATATATATATTTGTCTGGGGTATATGGCTCAGTGGGGCAACCAAAAGCTAGTAAGCCATCTGCAGAGGTCCCGGGTTCGAACCTAGGAATCTCTTGTATATATCAAGAACTTAATAAACGATAATTCAAAACACAAGAAAACAAATGTTACTATTTGTATTATATTGTATGGGTCCCTCACAGTTATTTATAACATATATAAGTCTATTAATTTTTGAGGGGTATATTTGTATCCGCTATTTGTATTGTATTCAATATATATATATATATATATATATATATATATATATATATATATATATCAGATTTCAATAAATAAATATTATTATAAATATATAACTATAATAATCGTGTATATTTCTAATATAAATGTCTACTAAGTATAGAATCTTTCAAACATATTATATTAATAATATGTATTATTATATGCTTCTACATATCACATTATTCATATATCATATGCTTCTATATAGCATATTATTCATATATCAGTATTCAGTTGTTTCACACTTTCTATGTATTAGTGGTGTATGAATATCACATAATTTATTTATTATTTGAAAGCTTTTAGGTGGATCGGTAATATCATATATACATACTTAAACCTTTGATAGTTGATCTATTTGCAGTGAAGTCTGTACCATGACCGACTTATAGATGGACACTCCCACACAAGATAGGCTATAGTTCACGTTGTGAAAGTCTATCCTGTTCAATCTGAAGTAGCCGTTGAGTGACATGTGAAGTTTACAAGAACCAGAAACTGAACAGCATTGTATCGACGGAATCTTTTTACTACAAATATGTCATTAATAATTGCATGTCTAGTTAGAAATGTGTGACATTATAAATATCATATATCAAATATAATATATAAGATATAATATATAATATATAATATATATTTAATTTTGTAATTGTTACTTCGGTGCCGTACTTTCTACGGCACCGTATTATTTAAGTTAAATACTGGTCGCAGTTTATGAGTTGATCATTGCTACGCATGCGCAATATATTACACTATAGTGTTAACACAGGTACACTACTAAGACATCACTTATATTACACGATTACATACTATAACATTTAAATACCTATTACAATGTATACACATACATATATAAGTCTGAACTGGTTTTGAACCGTCGTCCTATTGTGTGCTTGTACGACACATTAGCAAGCTAAGCCTAGTACGTTAAATCTAGTTTATTATTGTTCAATATTCGAGGAGAAAAATAATAATGTTAAGATGAATGTAAATATTAATGATTAATAATGATAAATCAAACATGTAACAAATTAAAAAAATGTTAGAAATAATAATTAATGACAAATTCGTTTGGAAATCATAAAATAACTATATATCTACAATACTATCTAGAGATATTGGTAATTTAACTAAAGTGAAATTTAAATTGAATATGAAATCAAATATATAATTCATTTTGTATTCCCATCTTACACACTGCTGTCATATTTGCGGTAATACATTTTTTTTTAAATTTAAATAAAATATGTATATTATTTAAAAGAATTTTGAAAATGATTCTAATTATTCAATGTTTTATATTATTCATAATCATTATAATTTTATGATATCGTCAACATTAACAACATGATATTTATGTTTAGGGCCAGGAATTATCTATTGCCTTTTAATTTGCATAATTTATATTCAATTTAATTACATAATACATATCTATTTAATAGATTTAAAGTTAGAACAGATAGAACATCTTTTTGTGTATCTATCACAGGTCCTAGAATATGGAATAACTTAGATAATTATATAAGAAAGATTTCAAACTACAATTTATTTAAAAGAACTTTATAAACATATTTATTGAATAGTTACCATTACATTTTCAATTATCTTTTAAATTTATATTTTTAACTTTTAATTTGACTTATAAAAATATTAATATTATTGATTTTAAATTAACTTATAAAACATTGAATTTTAACAATTAGTTGACTCAGGACATCATTTTATTTAAATTGTATCCGACTTATAATATAATTTATTTAAAAAATGAATTATTGAAATTTTTAACTGACTAATATGTTATAATATTATTATTTTTATTCTAATTTTTACTTTTATTTTATTTTTATTTTATTTAATTTAATGTTTTTAAAGTTTACTTATTAATAATTACCTATTACCTATTATCTATTAATAATTTTGTTGTGAAGTTTTTTCCTATTATTTGGTTTACTATAATTTTGTAACATATTTTTATTAATTTTGTATCTATTTTATATATATTTATGTTTTTTTTTTAAATATGGACGGAAAAGTTACGAGGAATTTTGTTAATAATATTATTGTATATATATGTTTAATATTTTATCTAAATCATGTTCTGCTCTTCATAAAGAATATAAACTTATAAATTACTTACTATTTATAATTGTAATTTTTAATGAATTTGATCTTTTATTACATTTTGTATATTTTAATTTAAGAGGTAGGGGAAAGTAACCGAATACGGATAGTGTCCGAATACGGACACTATCGGTATCTCAGAAACAATAAATCATACAAAACAATTTTAATGAATAAAATATTCATAATTATATAAATAGTCTAAAAAAGTATTTTTTATTTTTTAATTATTCAAAATATTTCTAATATATCAAATAAACTGATTTTTTATTTTTTAAATTTATGAAAAAAAATTTCAACTTAAAACCTTCTCAAGAATATAAAAATGTATCGATATACAAATTTAACACTAAATTATTAAAAAATAAAGTATTCTAAAGAATGTATATTTAATTTATATATTTGTTATCATATTCATTAAGTTATAAGCATATATCTAGAGATCATATAGATCCCTAATACAGACACTATAGATTTATTAATACGGACACCCTATAACCAATCAAATGAACTATTCTGAGCGTTATAATATTAATACCAACAATAAAGCTAAATCTAAAATGTTTATTATTTAGATACTTAAATTGTATTATTAAAATTAATTAAAAATTAAAAACTTAAATTAATTAACAAAATATTAAATATAAATATATTATTAACTAATTAAATTAGAATAAATTATTCATAAAATTAATTATAAATAAAGTAATTGTAATTTTTCTAATGATTCATCAATATAGTATACCTATCTAGTGGTATATAGAATGTCCGTATTATAACACGTATTCAGACATGGGATTAAATAACATTTTAAAATCACAATAATATCTATAATCATATAATATTAATATATTGTAATTTTTGAATAAAAATAATGAGTCATAAAATGTTAAGACCATTTATTGTTAAAGTTTCGTATTAGGTTATTTTGCCCTAGTAGAAAAATAATAGAATTTAATGATAGAATAATGTTTTTATTTGTATTTCGTTGACTCTTCATTTTTAAATTTGTCATATTTTATATCGGGTAGCATAGATGCATTTGCTGGCTCCAAATTATACGATTATATATACTATTGGCGAAAGTTGGGTCTAAGGTTTTAGAGTTGATGACCCACATTCGGAAAGTTTATTAACAATGCTTGTTTATACTTTATGAATTTATGATTTATTTAAATATTTAAATTTTGTACTCTATTTATTTTTCTACTATGTCTTGTTTTTAATAATATTCCTATATGATGTTGTTCTCCTCGTAATTTTAAATGGGTGAAAGACAAGCCTGAGCTTATCCGCTTCTTCCTTCATCCTGGCAAATGGCTAAATCTGATTTTATTATTATTAACTTTATATATACTTTCTCTTAATTAAGTCAATTTGAGTTTATTATTCTATGTGTGTACCTCTATATGTGTACTATAAATATTTATATATCACACACATATTCACATAAATAAATATATATATATATATATATATATCTACTTTATCGAGTGATGGTATTTATTAATGTATTCTGCCTAAACGATAATTTATCACGATCACATTAATTCAAGATAATTTATGAATATAATAATACCGGAAATAATAATACTATTAATAATAATGATAATAATAATTATGATGAATATTAACGAAATGATGTTACATAATAAAAATAACGAGATATATAAGTGAATAATGGGATGTCGTATTGGAAATAGAGTGGAACTATAATTAAATTGTGCGAAATAATAGCATCTTTATACGCACTATATAAACAGAGTTAGTGAGAAACATATTTGTAACCGTGACTCATTTTAAAGAATAGGTATATTAAGAAAATGTTTATTGAATATGCATTTAAGAGAGATTTAAAAGACGATTACGTACTACACGCATACGATACGTATACAAGTTGTACACAACATATACAAGTTGTACACAACATATACAAGTTGTACACAACATATACAAGTTGTACACAACATATACAAGTTGTACACAACGTATACAAGTTGTACACAACATATACAAGTTGTACACAACATATACAAGTTGAATACAACATATACAAGTTGTACACAACATATACAAGTTGTACACAACATATACACGTTGTACACAACATATACAAGTTGTACACAACATATACAAGTTTTACACAACATATACAAGTTGTACACAACATATACAAGTTGTACACAACATATACAAGTTTTACACAACATATACAAGTTGTACACAACGTATACAAGTTGTACACAACATATACAAGTTGTACACAACATATACAAGTTGTACACAACATATACACGTTGTACACAACATATACAAGTTGTACACAACATATACAAGTTGTACACAACATATACAATTGTACACAACGTATACAAGTTGTACACAACATATACAAGTTGTACACAACATATACAAGTTGTACACAACATATACAAGTTGTACACAACATATACAAGTTGTACACAACATATACAAGTTGTACACAACGTATACAAGTTGTACACAACATATACAAGTTGTACACAACATATACAAGTTGAATACAACATATACAAGTTGTACACAACATATACAAGTTGTACACAACATATACACGTTGTACACAACATATACAAGTTGTACACAACATATACAAGTTTTACACAACATATACAAGTTGTACACAACATATACAAGTTGTACACAACATATACAAGTTTTACACAACATATACAAGTTGTACACAACGTATACAAGTTGTACACAACATATACAAGTTGTACACAACATATACAAGTTGTACACAACATATACACGTTGTACACAACATATACAAGTTGTACACAACATATACAAGTTGTACACAACATATACAATTGTACACAACGTATACAAGTTGTACACAACGTATACAAGTTGTACACAACGTATACAAGTTGTACACAACATATACACGTTGTACACAACGTATACAAGTTATACACAACATATACAAGGTGTGCACAACGTATACAAGTTGTACACAACATATACAAGTTGTACACAACATATACAAGTTGTACACAACATATACAAGTTGTACACAACATATACAAGTTGTACACAACATATACAAGTTGTACACAACATATACAAGTTGTACACAACATATACAAGTTGTACACAACATATACAAGTTGTACACAACATATACAAGTTGTACACAACATATACAAGTTGTACACAACATATACAAGTTGTACACAACATATACAAGTTGTACACAACATATACAAGTTGTACACAACATGGCATCAAGCTACGTGTATGTATATACAATATGTATATGTATATACAATATTCATCGTGTGACATTTCCTGCTAGCTCGACTAAGGGTCTGAATACTGATCAAGTCTGCTAGGTACTCTGGAGATCTAAGATGTATCACCTTATGGGTGATGCATAGTAGTCTGTACCTGCAGATATACCTAAACTTAAGCCAGCCGAGTGATCGCATTAGAGTCGATATTGATACTATTGAAGAGAACTTCAGTTTATATAGGGTGCGTATAGAACGTCGTTGGATCATCTCGAGTTAGAGCATAATCTTTAGGGGAAGATTACATAGAAGTGAGCAGCAGTATATAATTCTACTGAAGACTAGTGAGTGTATTAGACTTTTAGTCATTGAAAAAATTAACTTATTGCGTGATTTTCTATTATTTTAAAGAAAATAGTTGGCATTGCGAATCATTATACATATGTGGTCAGAGTAATCTAGGTGGGAGTTGATGGTGAAAACAAAAGTTGTTATGGATTGTGAGGTAGGGAGGGATAGTAGAAAGGGGTGGGTGATGATTAGGGGGTAAGTAGGTCTGGAGATAATGATGGTGTTAGTTTTGGTCATATTAAGTGACAGGGAATTCTGGGAGAACCATTCAGTAAGTTCAGTGAGGCAGTTAAAAATAGACAGTTGAATAGAGTTGGAGTCACAGGAAATGAGAAAAGAAGTATAAATTTGTAGATCGTCGGCAAAGAGATGGTAGTGGATGTAAGGATATTTATTAAATATGGATTTTATGGTTAAAATATAAATAATAAAAAGTAAAGGACCAAGCACGGATCCTTGTGGAACGCCATGAGTGCTGATAAAGGGAGTAGAGAAAGATGAGTTAATTTTCACTGAGGAGGACCTTAAGGGAAAGAATGATATAAACCAGCTGTGTACTTGACCATGAATACCGATTTCATTGAGTCGTAAAGCAAGAATGTCATGGTCTAGAGTATCAAAGGCACTGGATAGGTCAAGTAACATATTTGGCGTCCCTAGGCCGCTATTCAAGTATATCGCGGATTGCTACTCGGGTTCAACTAATCGTCTAAGGATTGGTTCGGAACATTCTCGGTTAATCAAGGTTGGAAGAGGTGTACGGCAGGGCGACCCCATGTATCCAGTACTTTTCAATTGCGTCATTGACAATGTTGTTAGGAATCTGGGCAAGGATATTGGGATCTCCGTCGGAGGTGTGTTACTAAACTGTCTTGCGTTCGCGGACGACCTTGTACTACTGGCTCAGACGAAGGCTGGAGCGGCACTGTTATTGTCACGGGTGGAAACATCTATGAGTGCAGGACTTAACTTGAATTCGTCTAAATCGGCATCCTTGTCGATTAAGGTCAGCCAAAAGCGCAGGAAATGGTTTTGCGATCCTAAGAGTTATCTTAAGACGGCTAGCGGTGAGTGTATCAAGGCATTGGAAATTGATGAGACGTACAAGTACTTGGGTGTAGAAATCGGTCTGGAATTGAGAGGTGAAAACGTATACGAGAGGTTGGAACAGGCGTTGGTTAATCTGACAAATGCTCCGCTCAAACCTCAGCAGAGAATTGTCATGCTCCTAAACAATTTATTACCTTCTCTTAATCACCTTCTGGTGTTAGGAGTTTCGTATAAACAGACCTGGATTAAATTGGACTACCTTGTACGGAGATTCGTTAGAAGATGGCTACACTTACCGAAAGACGTTCCTATGGGTTTCTTTTACGCTAGTAACAACAACGGGGGATTTGGGTTTCAATGCTTCACTGATACGATTCCGATTCTTAGTGGGAAAAGGAGGGCTGGGTTATTGGGTTCTTCGGATCCGGTAACTAAAGCTCTTACTTCCCTCTCCACTGACCTACGAAAGTCAACCGTTATTGAAAGATCGGGAATTGAATGTAGAGTCTAAAGATGGTGAAAGTTGCTTGGGGTAAGGAATTGGTATCTAAGTACGATGGCCTTGGGATGAAGGATGCTTCGATTCTCGGGTTCGTTAACAGCTGGATGGTGGATGGGACATCTCTGATGCGGGGTAATGCCTACATCGGAGCTCTATCTCTGAAGTTTAATAGCTGCCAAACTAAATCTAGGATGAAAAGGTATTATTCTCTATCCTCAAACAGGTGTGATGCATGTAACAGTACAGAAACATTAGGACATATCTTACAAAGCTGCTCAAAAACACATTATGCAACACTGCGAAGACACGACTCAATTGTGAAATATCTGGAAAAGGAACTCGTTAAGAAGGAATACACTGTGCTGGTCGAACCAAGAATTAAAACGATTGTCGGCCTAAGAAAACCGGATCTAGTTTTCTGGAAGACAGATTTGGGAGTGGTGTGGGTAGTGGATATCTCGATTGTGGCGGATAACTTTCCTCTGGAGAATCCTCACATCGAGAAGGTAAACTACTACTCGAAAGAGTGCATCACGTCTTGGGCTAAAGCCAAAAGCGGTATGAGTAATGTATTAGTCAGTGCATGTATTCTTAATTGGCGGGGGACTTTATCGAAAACGAGCTACGATGAGCTTTTACCGATTGGATGGTATAAGCGTGTTTGGATGATTATGAGTGTCCGAGTTTTGGAGAAGGGTAGATGGATCTATGATGAATTTCGCAAGAGTACGCGCCGTAGTGCACAATGGCGGTAGCCCGAACCTGATTGAGCCCCTACCGATTGATGATATTGATAATGAATCCCCGGAATTGTTTTTGATTGAAATTGGTACGTAAGGCAATCTTGGGTGAGGACCCGAGTGGGTTAGTTAGTCAACTACTCAATACAAGAAAACCACTTTCTTGATGCGCGTGTAACAATGCGTATCGAATGTATCATGTCCCGAAAAGGATATGAGGCTTGTGGAAATGACAACTCCCTTTAAGGCTTCATAGCCGTGATCCGGAGGGGCCTTAATAGCACGGGGCTTTGTTGTCAAGGGATATGAGTAGATCATTAATGATAAGATTAAGTGCTGATTCAGTGCTCCGATATAGGTATATATATATATATATATACAATATTTATACTACATTATAATATATTAACATTTGTGATGACGTATACGTTATCGTCGTATACGTCACATAAGTGATATTTGAGTATATTTAGTAGTAATAGTTTATTTATTGACATTAACCGTGCAAGGGAGTGTACATTTAATTTAGTGATCTTTTATTAAAATAATATATGATCTGAAGTACGGAATGCACCTAATTCTCATTACTACCATGCGTTATTAAGTATATGATCAACTATATTTATAGTTAATACATACATATATACACCATAGTGTGCGTGTTTGTCATGTATATCGTATCTGATAGAACGAAGCCATGATACTGTGGAGTGTGGTATTGATGAGAGGAAACCGATAATCTAATCAGCAGTGTTGTGGTTATAGGCAAGATTTTCTATGCATTAATCAATACACAGATTATATGCATGATATACATGAATCAGTACATACACTATATGGTATTAAATTAACCTCTAGTATTAATGATAATGATAATATATGTCAGAATCGGAATGAGATAGTGTGTAAATATATAGGAACATACAAAATGTAAGCTTGTCTAGGAATTTCCATAATCGATTTAAGTTGAATGAAATAAAATGAAAAATATTAATTATTATCACCATTACAAGAATAACAAAAAATTATAAAAGAAACTTGTAAAGGAACAATATAATATTTTCTCTAAAGTATAAATTATGTATATCATTAGATCAATAAATTCATTATTACATTAATATATTGATACATTTTATTCATATAAATAAAAATCATGCTTAAATAGGTAAGTATGTATATATATTAAATATCATTTATTTAAATAATCCAAATTATTAATAATGTAGTAATACATGTACTAATTATAATATATTTATTTAACATATTATAAATAACACCTAGAATAACGAATATAAATATGTCGTTATATAACATGTATATGTTATATAATAAATATAAATGAGAATAGATACTAACGAAATAATGTTGTCTTGATTAATGAATTTAATGAATTTAATGTTAACGTCGTTTAAAATGGTATTTTTTTCGAAATTAAAATAAATATTCATTCTGTTTTCTCTATTTTTAACATTATTTTCACATATACAATTTATGTATTTATAAAAATGTACTTACACACACATATATATATATATATATATATATATATATATATATATATATATATATATATATATATATCAAATTTATACATAAATATTATACAATAAATAAGCATTATATTTATATTAATATTTTTCCAATGAATCGATATATATATATATATATATATATATATATATATATATTATTCGTATTACTTAATAGGGTATGCAATCATAAATAACAATTAATGATATGACCTCATAGTTAATGAATAGTGAATAATGAATAGTGAATAATCCACGCCTGCAACCATATGGTCTACACACATATATATGTATATAAAGTGTGTGGTATTATTATTGTTATATTTGCTAAGTCATTTTATCCTATTTACGTATACCTAATAATTTATATTTATAATGAAATGGCTCTAATATCCCTTATAATGTCCTTCGAGGCCGCTCCCATATATCAAGGTGTTAACTAGATACATTTCTAAATATTATTCTAAGACTTATATTAATAGTGCGGACGGTGTTTGCACTCTCGTTATATAGGATGCATATACAGTATACAGTATACAGTATACGTATATGTTTATATGTTAACATAACATTCTAAGCTAACTCTATATCTTAACTATATTACTAACTGTGCTTTGTTATAATTGTTAACTACATTACCTCATCAAATAGCGCTAACTTAAACGTGTGTTTTTTATTTAGATATAGTCATTCAATATATAATAACAAGTATACTTATTCACTAATGAAAACATGACAAGTGTATTGAAATAAATAAAGAATAATACAAAATAAAAAGTAAAGTATTTTAATCGTTTTACGGTTACCCTACAAATAACCGAAATAATAAAATGATTGTATTGAGAAATATAATTTATGTAATATACTATTTAAATATAGCCATACAAAAACTGCGATTATCATCTTGGTTTCATAACACTTTAAATCCTCATGTGCACAATGTCAAGGTCAATGTCAATGTCGTAATCTGTTTTTATTTTTGATAATATTGATAACATTAAATATCCTTCATATTAAAATATTGTTAAATGCCGACTGAATAGGAGATTTGTATTAAAATATGATATCTTATGACATAAATAAGATAATTACTAATAATTAGTATGTCTTATTGAATACGTATGTACATTCGTATACACTATATACATGTATAGTTAATTGTATGCATTACGCCACATATCATTTTAAAGATAATATATACTGATTATATAATATCATAATTATAATAATTATTATATAATATAATATTTAATAAAACATATATTCATTTCAAAAATCATATGTTTCGCCAGCCTTTAATGATATATAATAGTTATGTTTATTTTAGTATTATTTACGAGAATATTATTTTCGCATATCGGTCGCATTATTTTCATGTCACCCAATATGTAAATGTTATCTATCACTTTAAGTATTAATAATAATCAAGCGAGGCAATTATTATCTAACAATATAATTATTTAATAATATAACATTTTAAAAGAGACATTACTAATTAAAAGTAGGTATATTACACTATGCAGGTTAGGTTATAAATTACAATAATATAATGTTTGGAATAATATAGATTGACATTATGTATACCAGAATTATCAAGATAGTTATAAACAAATATATAGTTATATATAAATGTATGCATATTTGTAATATGTTTATACTCGAATACATACATATATATATATATATATATATATATGTATAGTTGATGTCCTATAATGACTTACATACTTATTAAAATATGTATCTGATCAGAAAGTCACGTACCTCGAATACCAAACTCTACTGAAGCATGTCATTATTCATAAGTAATATGTAGTAATTATAATGATGACCGATATAAACATATACACATTGGTATATGTATATACCAATGTGCGATACTTTAATTCTGTGTGTATTTCTATGTGTATTTCTGTATGTATTTCTAAGTGTATTTCTATGTATAATTGCTTTCAACAATGAAACGATATTGCTATTTTATTTTACTAAATCTAAAAACGGTCATTATTGATAGGTACACTGGAGAAAAAGGGTCATGGATTGCCAAGATAAGAAGAGCATATAGTTTACTAGTATACTAATATTATATTATATATTATATATTATATTTTAAAAATCAATATTTAATGTAAATCAATTTTAATTAAATTATAAGATATTACATATGTTATTATCCTATAATATATTATAAGATATTAAAATTACGCATATTATGGGCCATATATCAACAAGAGTAACGATCCGTATTTTACAAATTTTAAAGAATTTATAAATTTTAATTCCAAAATGAAGATTTTAGTACTATTTTATAATATATTTACAAAATTGATAAACTATATAGTATAATATAATACATATTATTAAGGATGTCATATGAAAGTATATATTGTATGATGCTTACTATGCGCACTATATGAGTGTGTGAACTCAGTATGACTTGTATTGATAAATATGGCTTTAAATCAACAGAAATCAACAGATCGGCATTTTAAATAGCATTTAATTTCGTTATAGACAATATGGTAAGGCTTTTCTATATTGTATAAATATATATATATATATATACAACAGAATGTTTTATATTAAAATAATAATATATATTATTCAATTTCATAGAATTTTTTTTAGTAAAATAACATATATTTTTATAAAAAAAAGCGAACTACTTTTGAAAAACTATAATATCAATGCTATAATATCGCTAATGCGTTCAGTATTTACACTACAAGTATAACTACTCGTTCTATATAGTTCTATTTCATTCTATATCGTTATATACCGTTCTATTTCGTTATATACCGTTCTATCTCATTCTATATAATTATATAGCATTCTATATCGTTATATATAGTTATATATCGTTATATATAGTTCAGCAACCGAAGTCGACCAGTGATATCAATAGGATGTAATTACGTCATTTATTTCATAACAATTTCTCGATATTAATATTAATTTAATAAATTATTAATATTTAAACATATTACAAAATGGCAGGTAATGTAATCGGATTTTATAAATGTTACCTCTTTTTAAATGTGTATACGATATATAAATATTATTTGTATTCGATATTTATTAAATTATATGAAATTAATTATTTATGATATCAATATCTGCTGCTTAAAACCATACCCGAAAAAAGTTTATAAAGTATATATATAATTATGTTCTTTAAATCATCCTTAATACATAATGATACATCATTAATAATTATTAATTATACATGTCTCTATTATTAATTTTTTAAATATTTTATTAAAAAATATAATAATCATTATTAACTTTAGATCTAGACAATACATATTAAAATATATTATTTTATAGAATAGACATATAGAATATACACGTGTATTCTATAGCAGACATGTTTGCACTATAGTGTGTTTGACATATGTGTGTATATTCCATTAATATTAATATACTTTAATAAGTAATCACTACAAACAAACTCACGCACACACTAACACACACACACATATATATATATATATATATATATATATATATATATATATATATATATATATATATATATATATATATATATATATATATATTTACAGCACTAATATAAACATCATGAGATATTAGTGATCATTGTCTATTATGAATTGCTACCCCTGAAGCATCACTACAAACCAGTGTAATCAGTGACCTTGTTCACCGAACATTCAAGTATCGTGCGCATGGCAAACATTACACACTATACATAGACACATCCGGTCAATCATGTTTATACAAATATAACATTTTACATTCTATTGATATATATATATATAATTTGTGGGTGTTTATGTATATGTGTGTGTTGTGTTGTATTTAATGAATACGTATTAATATATCTAGTTACGATAAGTTTAGTAATGTATGTATACATGTGCTATGTGCTATGTGCTATGTGATATATATGTTAATGCATTTGATATGTATGCTATCTATATCATTGTTATTAATAACATGTAATGCGCATGCGTTCAAAGAGTCACGTGACTATTATTCGTCTTAATAACAATAACTCTCGCGCACATCGACATCCCCACGTACAATAACAGTACTATAAGCGTGATAGCCGATAACACCATATTACCTATTGTCACCTCTATCATTAAGTTATCGATAAGTTAACATTACAATAGGGGCCACGTGGTCTCTAATAACGCGGTCTCTAATCACGCGGTCTCTAATCACGTGGTCGCTAGTCACGTGGTGTCGTAATAGTATACACACTATTCGTATATTTACGATACACGAATTATTGTAATAGTTACGTAATGCTTTGTACTTTAACCCATTTAATGTATGAATTATTACGCAATCGACACGCCCATTCCTTCTGCACATCATACAGCGCTGAATACTAGTGATGTTGGAGAATGGATTAACGATAGAAGAAAGGAGATTAGAGTTGATGGACACTAAAAGCATGTCCTAAAAGCATGTCCTCAGCCCGCTATTCAATATTATGCATTCTCTAAGCTGCGCCACCATTAGTGTATTCTAATAATCATTGAATATGTATACTACTTATTTGTATGTATTATATATATATATGTTATTATTAATACTTTCACATACTCACACATATATGTGTATACTTATATACATATAAGTATACTTATATATATATATATAATCAACTCCCAATACACCGAACACCGTATAAATAGAATTTATTAATACATGATAAAAATGTATTATGATATTAATCTTACCCTTTATATGTACCCTCCATGTATGCACTCTCTTTATATACCCTCCGTATGTACCCTATGAATATACCATATAAATGTACCCAAAATGTATCGGATAATACAACTTAATAATTGAACATTTCGAAAAATATTCATTTTGATTAGCAAATTCTGTATACTGGATAGGTCGACATTTTTATAAATATTGATATTTATTTACGTATAATTTAATTTATTTAGTAAATTATAAGTAATTACTTATAAATGGTATTGTATTATATTATAATACACGTATACATTTGATTTGCATATAATATTAAGTATTTGTCATACAATTTGAACATATATTAATATTATGTAGTTATTATATTTATCTTTAATTGAAACAATTTTTACTTAATGTAACGACTACTCAAGTATTGTGTTACTTTTATGCGATGTGATTCATAAGTAACGGATTAAATTGTATGTAAAATAACTAATATATCATTGATTTAAAATGTTATCTGATACTAAATATAATTAATAAATTATAATAACTTAATTATAAGTATATAAGTAGGTATTAAATTAACTATATTTCAAGTTAGTAGTATATGTATGATATAAACGTTGTATTATTTAATCATAATTAATAATATAGTATTAGTGTCAAGTTGAAAGTAACCTCGAGTCTATAGTAATATTAAGAAGTGTAAAATAATATTTAGAAGTGATATTATATAATTGCTTATAAATAAATTATCGGCTCTATTAAAACTACATATACATCAACATAGGAGCGGCTTAGATGATACATTCGAGCACTATAGAGCCATATATGGTTATAAGTGAAAACGCCATTTAAGTTCCTGAATGGGATGAAAGGACTCCACCAAAATAACATATCAATAATACCAATAATATATGCATATATAAAATGATATTAGTAAACCTATTATGATCGGAATTCAAGAACTGCAGATTTATGTTGCCCAAGTGGAAGGGTTCAGACGTCGCGGGAATACAGTACTCGCTAGAAGGGTGAAAGTACACCTCTACCTGACGGCGATTGTACCCCGACGTGGGGGGTCCACTCGAGGAGGAGGATGAGGAGGAGGAGACTAGACCTCGCAGACAATCGTATAGGTTTAGCGCAGATCTGTGTTCCAGTCTTCCCGTCGACTCATCTTGTACGCGATATTCTATTCTTGCTGTACGATATGTACTGGTATTAATGGTGTAATACTTACGTAATAGGTCACATGGTCATGTGGTCACATGGACATAGTTGTGGTCAACTGATACGTTATGTAATACAACAATAGTCTGTCCATGTGTCCATGTGTACAACTGTTCATGTTGACACAAGAACCACACATCTAATCCTCTTACTAGTATGTATATAGCATTGTTATATTATGTATTGTCTTATATCATTTATTATGATTTTATATTTATCAATAAACTGATATAAAATGAATGTATACAGTTCTTCCATGTATATATCGTTATATCGAATATATAATAATTGAAATACTAATGTGAATAAAGATATCATTGATGTTTATATACGTATATATATAACGCATAGGATATACACTTAGTGATGAGGATTATTTATGTTTAGGTATGGGAATGTCTATGCCTATAGAAATGTCTAACGAAATAGTCGTTAGATAAATATTGCGCATTAGTTGCTCTAATATAGTGCTGTAAAATTTCAAACTTGGTTTTTCTCGAGAACTTTAAATCTTTAAAAAAAATCAAGTTCTCGACAACTCGAATCTTTTAATAATATTTTAAAATAATTTAACGAAGAAATAAAATGAGATATTAATTAATTATTATTAATAATAAATACATTAATAACTAATTATTATTAATTAATAATAATAATAATAATAAATTTATAAATTTCTTTTAATTAATAAATTAGAATTAAATAATTAATAATTATTAAAATAATATATAATTTATAATTAATAATATATAATTAATTATTATTAATTAATAATAATAATTTATAAATAATTATTAATAATTAATAATTATTATATATAATTAATAATTAATAATGTATAATTAATTATTATTAATTAATAATAATAATTGATACATAATGATTAATTAATACATAATAATTGAATAATTAACATTATTAATTAATAATTACATATTGAATACTATACTATTGTAATAATATATACACCATGGTACTATAATATGCTATCGTGCTATATAGCTATCTATGCATATAATATATGCTATAGCAGGATAAATATAACTATTATAGTTATCATATATATATACACTATAGTACTGTATATTAGTACATGTAAGAGTATAATCTGCAGAGTATAACTAATTTCTACTTCATATAATGATATTCCTTCAGGACTATTCAGAATATACATATTCATTTTTAAATATTGTTATTAATGAATAATAAATCAAGGATTCTTGATAAATGATTATATTTTAAATATATTATCATATAGGTGGCATAGATTTCACTGATAATTCACTGATAATAAAATTAATTGTAATGTATATTTTAAAATATTTGAAAGAAATTTAAGTTGTTTTAAGATTACTACATAATTATGTTAATCGATCATTACCCGAACAATTACCTGAAATTATACCGGAACCGATACTAAATTATATATACAAATTTGAGACAATCAAATTTTTCCAATACCCGAAATTTAAAGATTTGAAGCGAACCGAAAAAAAATATTTGAGATTTGATATTTGAGATTTGAACTTTTACAGCACTAATACGCATTATATTATTTTTTAATAATATACTATTAATTGATTAATAATAATAGTTATAGAGTTTTCTATTGGTATATATATATATATATATTATTATTTTAATAATTATTAAAATATTTATCTTATATAATATTGTATAATATCAATAGAATGAAATCGTATTCTACTTGTATATTATAGTATAATTACAACATAATGTATACCCTATTATTCAATATATTATGTAATATGGTGTAATATATTCCTAAATATAATAGATATTCATCAATATTACATCTGGAAGAGAATTTTATTATTTGAATGTCATCACTAATCGTAGTTATAAATATATTATTTTATATTTTATATAATACATACTTTAATATAATAACATATATAATACATACTTAAGTATATTAATAATATGTAATTAATGACTACCTATTATACCTATAATGACATGTATGTATTATACAACATATCTGACATGTGTTACTAACCATGGCAATATGCAATATGTAATAACGCGTGTACAAATAGTCCACTTAAATAATTCATCTGGAAATATAAAGTATTATAGTTATAAATATATTATGAATAAAAATGTTATTTTATATATATTCTATACTTGTAATTTATATGAATATATATATAAATAATATATGAATATATTATATATATATATATACAATTTATTATATATAAATATTTTTAAACATATTATTATAATAATAATAAATATATTTGTAATTTTAATAAATTATCTTTAATTAATAGTCAGCTTATAAAATGTAATTTGAATAAAGATGTTTAAATTAATAAAGATGTTTATAATCATATGATAAATATCGACATGCATATAACTCAGACCTCATTAAACATATATAAATGTTATTACAAATTCAACTAATGATATTACTCTGAATATATATATATATATATATATATATAGTATAGATGATACTGATATATTTGATTGTGTAATGAAGTTCATTATTATTCTTCATCTACGCTCTTCTGGTCGTAGTGACGTTGTACATATCAATTAGAATAAATATCACATAATGTACTTAATATGAACAAAAACAGTACTCGAATCTGATTTTCTGAAAAATTACAGACTCAGATCCCAACTTCCGATAATTAGTAATATTATGGAACGTATTGTAAGCCGCCTGTTAATATATTATCTTGAAGCTAATAATTTGCTTAAAAAAATATACTTGAAATATATGGAATAAAATGAAAATATATATAATCTAATACAAAGTTATTAAAATACCAGAATATTTACTAAAAAAATAAATAATTCATTATCGAATAATAAATATGTTAAGTACGGGGTTCCTCAAGGTTCTATTCTAGGGATTTTATTTTTTATAATTTAAAAAAAAATGTTACCAAATTTTTTAACAAGTTAATAATATTAATTTAAATTTATATACTGACAATACACCACTAACAATTTACGCTAATAGTGATGTTCAACTAACCAAATTATTTCAAATATATATGAATACATTACAATATTGGTTCTATGTAAATAATTTAAAACTTAATATACAAAAAACTAAACTAACTAATGATATAACAATTGACAATATAAAAATTGATATAGTAGATAACTATACATTTTTGGGTTTGTATTTAGATACAAAATTATCATTTACGTATACATATTGATAATTTAAAAATCAAACTTTCAAAAATAATATACTTAATTATATGTATACAATAGTATACTTATACAACTCTTTGTTTTTATATAATTTATATATGGTATTGCAATATGGGTTAATATTTATAATTCTAATTTAAATATATTATATTTATCACAAAAAAAAATAATAAGAATAATTAATAAAAAGATTATTGATAATTCAAAATTATCATTAATAAGATTATCGCATAGATAAATATTATTTTATAATAGTAATATTTTAAAACTTGTTGATCTTATAACTTATAGACCCATTTAATTAAATATAATATTATGAATAATAAATATGTTAACGATATAACTGATTAATTTAAATTTAATAGAAATAAAAAAAAAATTATTTTACCACTAATGAAAACCAATAGATTTCAAAATATAATATTTTTCAAAGGACCTAAGTTTTATAATTCAATTATTAGAATGGAAATGATGATGCGACATTTCACATACTGTTAGGAGCTACTAGGTTCGAAACCTAGGTTTCGAATCAATAAAGATGATCACTTTCACTGATCCTCCTTAAACTCTGTCTATAAACTGAATTCATTCATTCATTCATTCATATATATATATATATATATATATATATATATATATATATATATATATATATATATATATATATATATATATATATATATATATATATAATGTTGATTGTTTCGAATTAATACATATTAATTCGAATATAAAACATAATAAATTAATAATAACATATATATTTGGTTATTAAATTAATAATAACATATATACTATTAGCCTAATGTATATTTTTGAATAACAATTATTACTAAAAAATAGAAAGTTAATAC
This sequence comes from Osedax fenrisi, assembly GCA_964019155.1. Lineage (NCBI taxonomy): Eukaryota > Metazoa > Annelida > Polychaeta > Sabellida > Siboglinidae > Osedax > Osedax fenrisi. The sequence goes on along the minus strand of OZ025240.1, from coordinate 106,332,372 downwards.
ATATTACAAGTTTAAAATATATGTTTATAATAATATTTCGATATTTCATATCTTATTTATTTGGTGGAGTCCTTTCATCCCATCCAGATACTTAAATATAGTTTTCACTAATAACCATATAGTTCTAATATTACTTTGAAGCCGCTCTCATGTTAAGACATCCATGGTTTTAACAAGAACACATATATGTATACACAAGTATATACGATCACTTCTAAATAACCCTTGTACACCTATTATATTAATGCGGATATATACTAGAGATACTTTGTGTCTGGCACCATGGTGAATGTAATGTTAGTTCATTGTTTGCAATCACGTCGATACTACATCGATACTAGCGATGACGTCACCACCTTCACAGGTACACTATACTATGTATACATGTATGTAGACTATCGATGACGTCATCACATTCACAGGTACATTATAATAGTTACGCAAGAGATGAATGAATCATCGATACGATGTGAATACTACTCTATTGGTTACAAGGTTACAAGGTTACAAGGCTATAATAGATACCTGAACACTTGTATACCTATACACTATATATCATGTATGCATCGCACTCAATAAACACAATAGTGCGAGTATATCTATACACTACACACACATATACATTCGCACATATACACACACATACACATGCGCACACATACACATGCACACACACGTACATACATACACATGCACATGCACACAATTATTTACATATTATACAACGTATGCCGTATTATTACATCACAAAGTGCTCCGTTTAAATATTGGCAACGAATATCAATTCCTGTATGTCTATAGCCATATTATATATATATATATATATATATATATATATATATATATATATATTTATATATTTATATATAAATTGAGTCTATGTATATACAATATTTCTATAATATTGTATATACTTTTATCGACATGTATGTAATTGATAAATTCGAAAATTTCTATCTATATATATATATGTATGTATGTGTGTGTACACATTCAATATGTGTGTGCAAAAGGACATCACAATACACGACGTATATTATACGTTCTCTTTTACATAAAAACGTACAATTAATTGTTTATGAAAACACGCAGACAACTTAAAACTTAAATATTGTGAAATAAAAGTATAAGTATATTTCATATGCAATCAAGTTAACGCTACCCTCCTCTCTCTCTATCTATCTCTCTCTCTCTCTCTCTCTCTCTCTCTCTCTCTCTCTATCTCTCTCTCTCTCTCTCTCTCTCTCTCTCTCTCTCTCTCTCTCTCTCTCTCTCTCTCTCTCTCTCTCTCTCTCTCTCTCTCTCTCTCTCTCTCTCTCTATCTCTCTCTCTCTCTCTCTCTCTCTCTCTCTCTCTCTCTCTCTCTATCTCTATCTCTCTCTCTCTCGAATCTCTTAATAAACATTATAATAATTATAATTATATATATATATATATATATATATATATATATATATATATATATATATGTATATTTATGTCGATAAAGATCTACCCTAATATAAGTAATGTTTATATTGAAATTGTATACACATAATGTTGCATTATTAAATATTTAATTTATTTTCCTAGAGATTAACGAAACATAAATTATTGTATAAAGTATATATATATATATATATTAAGAAACCTTAACATGAGATATTTAATTTTGTCTGTTGATTCTTATAAATTTATAAATTTGGTTTATTTAAAATGCTACTATTGTATATATAAATGTATACATTACAACATAATATTTATAGTTTTACCATATACATGGTATTATATCATATAATAAAATATGTAACGATAAAATACCAATATCAATAAAGTGGGTGTTACTATACTTGCAAGTGGGCGTATTATTATCCGATAATGGGCGTATTAGTATACGATAATAGGCGTGTTAAGTGTAGATAAGGATGCCCATTATAATAGACTAATCCGCTTATATATTAGTCTAATGAAGCCATATGTATACATATGATTACATATATAAGCAAAAAATCTCTCTTGGTGAAAACTATAACTTTTATTTCATTGATAATACATTTTTAAAATAATATTTATGTTGCACGTAATACAAATATACTATACAAATTACATACAAAAATATATTTTATATAAAATTACTGACTTTTTTATTTAAAAAAAAAAAATTATCTAATATGATTATGACTTTAAAAAATTAAACTAAGCTTATCATTTTGTGTATCCCTAAATGTGTGTTATTAACAAATATAAAAGTCAGTCATTGTTAGGTAAAAGGTCTATAATTATTAATTATTTAGATAACAAGTAATAAAACCTAAACCTTATTTTTTATAATAATTATATTTCTTTTTTAATGTATTTAATGTGTATAAATATGTTTATAATATTGTATATAACAGTTTATAACAACCTATATATATAAATAACAATGTATTCAAATTATATTCCTCATGGTTCTAGTGGTTTCTCGTGGTTTCTCGTGGATTCAGTATTTAGCCTACTACACATCCATTGAGAGATATTCTACTACTTAGTTATATTCATTGAATTACTATATAAACTATAGATATATCTATATTTATGTTAACTATCTATTCCTATTTTTCGCACGTTTAATCATATATAACTTAATTAATATATTTAAGCGTATTTATTAATAAGCCATATATAACCAAATGAAATCATACATAAATCTAACGCCTATATTTTATTCTATAATAAAGTTATTAATAAGAATATCATGATTGACAGTATAAATACACTTTTTTAGATTAATAAATAAATCATCAAAATATATATTTGAATATAGAATCGATAATTTTATTTGCAAATTTCGATTATTAAAAATATTAAAACTTTATAGCATTTAAAAACACTAGGAAATATTCCTATATGTGGGAGATCTGTGGGAGATCTGTGGGAGATATAGATCTCGAGAGAAAACGATAAACACTTCTATATTGATCAAATATCACGCAAAGTTTAATAATATGATATAAGAATAATATTGAATATTATAATTAAAACAAATGACATCTGGTTGAAATTTTAATGATTAATCCGTTAAGAGAAATAAATAAATAAAGTTACGAATAATCGAAGGAAAGAGAGCTAGGTATGTGAGAGAAAGTTTGAAATATCAGTTCACTCGGTATACCATGTTATATGGAGATATTATTTCGGTATCATAAGATTATAATTATTGATCGGTGTAGTTAATATATATATATGTGTATTATCATCGGAACAGAAGTGGTAAGGAGATATGTAGTTAGGGTAGTTATATCAGATGGGTGTCCCTGCAGGTTATATATAACAGTGAAGAGTGGGATAAAGTCAATATTGAATATGAAAGTTAGCTTAGCGAACATTGAACACCGCCTTAAGTACTAGTGCCGGAAGTGATGCAGAGCCGGATTTAATGTACTCAGAGAACCATTTGAACGATGTTTAATGAGATACACTATATGCATATAATATATTAATATATATATATATATATATATATATATGTATATATATATATGTATATATATGTATATATATATATATTATTGTTATTTTTTATATTTATATATATAATACATTTTAGCTATATATTTGTATTAACTTACATTAAGAATAAACTTTTATAAGTTCTTTACAAATGTTGGAATTAGCTAGCCCATAGGCAAGTTATAATTTCATTATTAGGGGAAAGTAACCGAATAGGGACAGTGCCCGAATACGTATACTCTCGGTATCTCAGAAATCATACATCCTATACAAATAATGTTAATGAATAAAATATTCATAATTATATATATAGTCTAAAAAAGTATTTTTTATTTTTTAATTATTCCAAATATTGCTGATGTATCCAATAAACTGATTTTTGTGTTATGATTTTAAATTTATGAAAAAAAATGTCAACTTAAAACCTTCTCAAGAATATACAATGTATCGATATAAAATATAACAGTATATTATTAAAAACCAAAGCATTCTAAAATTATATATATAATTCATATTTTGTTATCAAATATTTATTAAGTTATAAGCATATATCTAGATGTCATATAAGTTCCTAATAAGAACACCCTATATGTCTTAATATGGACACCCTATAACCAATCAGCACTCAGAGTATGTACTATTCTGATTTTCATAAAAATCGCGTGCGTTATAATATTAATACCACCAATAAAGCTAAATCTAAAAAAAATTATAATTTAGATACTTAAATTGTATTATTAATTAACAAAATAAAAAAATAAATAAATTAATAACTAATTAAATTCGAATAAGTTGTTCATAACATTAATTATAAATAATGTAATTTGTCTGATTGATTCATCAATACAATATAGTTTATATATTGGTATTTAGGGTATTCGTATTATAACATGGGGTGTCTGTATTCGGACATGGGTATCGAATACGGACACCCCCGTTATATATGGAATTAAAAGACTAAATAAAATTTAAAAATCACAATAATATTTATAATCATATAATATTATTATATTGTAATTTTTTAATAAAAATAATGAGTCATACAATGTTAAGACCATTTATTGTTAAAGTATCCGTATTAGGTTAGTTTCCCCGTTGCCACTTTCACCATGTGATTATTCACAGATGTGTTACACCAATCGGAGCATTGTTTGTATTGATTTTGCATTTGTTTATGTTGATGATTCGTGAATTAGTTTCCATAGAATCGTATGTAAGGAATGTTATTATCATTATTATTATTATTATTATTATTATTATTATTATTAGCATTCGAAAACATGTGTTACTTTTAACTATAACATTAATATATAGGTATATCAGAAGAAGAAGAACTTTTATTTAGACATCGTTTAAACAATTAAGTTAACAATAATGTATAATAAAATAATAAGGAAGTTATAGTGTAAATAAATATGTTTTTAAATTCTTTTTGAACTTTTCTGAGTTTCTTTCAGCACGGAGTGTTGCAGGTAGTGAGTTACAGGCTATCGGTGCTTGTGACGAGAAGGCACGTGAACGGGCAGCAGTAGAATCTATTGTCGATCTAGGTCGTATACGATTAACATGACACGGCCTGAGACTTCTTGTCTGGTCGATTCTCTCTATCAATTCATATAAATATGACGGCGTTTCAAAGTGGAGTGCATTATGAGTCATAATACATATTTTATAGATGATTCTTTCTTTTATGGGTAGCCAGTGTAATTCCTTCATTAATTGTGTGATGCTGATATGGTTATTTTCTTCTCGATGAGGTAGCTTGTGAATTATACGTACAGCATATCGTTGAAGGGAGGTAAGTTCAGCCAATGTGATAGCTGATAGACCTATAAGCAGCACATTACAATAATCGAAAATTCCTAATACTAAACTAGTCACTTAACATTTTGCAAGGAAAGAAATTTAAAGATTTTCTGATTTTTTTAATTCTGTACAGTTGAAAGTTTACTGAACGAATTTTTTCTGATATAAAAGATTTCATGTCGTGGTTAGAATTCAAAATTACACCCAAATTCTGTATCGTTTGTGATGATGATAATAAACACTTGTCAAATGAAAAAGTGAACGATGTTGAAAAGTGTTTAGAAGTGTGATTGACGTACATTACTTCAGTTTTTAAAGGGTTCAGTTGTAATGAGTTTTCGTGAAACCAGATAGAGAGTTCACGTAGACAGTTCTGCAAACGGATGTGGGCAGATGAGTCATTTTCATTATCAGCATCAGTAAAAATGTGGGTGTCATCGGCGTATGAATGACATTTAATCAATGGATGGTTGGCGAAGATTTTGAAAACAGGTGATAAGTATATCGAAAAAAGTAGTGGTCCTAGTACTGATCCTTGTGGTACTCCGTGAGTCATCTTTTGATATTCGGAAGAATAATCGCCAATACTGACTCTACTCATTCAATCAGAAATGTACGATTTTAACCAATCTAAAGCTTTCCCAGAAAATCCACTCTCGATTAGCCTTTGTATAAGAATCTTGTGGTTGAGCGTATCGAAGGCAGCAGATAAATCTAATAATAACATGAGTGAGCCGGTTTTATTGTTGAGAACATCATCATTTATACGGAATAGGGCTGTCTCTGTGCTCAGTCCGGGCATATAAGCACTTTGGTGAGGATGAAGTACTTTTGCAGCTAATAGATGACTGATTATTTGTGTAGAAACAACTCGTTCGAGGAGTTTGGAGAAAGCAGTACGTTGAGAAATAGGTCGATAATTGTTCATGATATTCTTATCGCTTCCAGGTTTCTTGATCAATGGTATTATTGATGAAAATGTCATAGAAGCAGGAAAAGTACCTGATTCGAATGAACACTTGATTATCTGAAGGAGATACGGAGCTAGTGTAGATGCTTGAAACTGCAGTAATTTCAATGGTAGATGATCTTCTTTTGATATTGATTTAATAGTTCGTATTAAAATGTCAATTTTTTCAATAGATGGGGGAGAAAAACTGTCAATAAATAGAATGTCACTATTCAGAGGTTGATAGGAATAAGTGCATATAGGTAAGGAATCTATGATTGTCTGTAACTTTAATCGAAATAAATTATGAAAAAAGTTTGCGCATACGTCATCGTTTAAATCAGGAAGTATCCGTTTAGTTGTTCTTCCTAGAAGATCGTTTGAAATTTCAAATAGTATTTTCAGATTATGTCCAGCATTTATTATTTTGTTAGCATTATATTCTGATTTTGCCAGGAATAACATCAGATTATGTTCATATTGTAGGTTTCTGTAATTTTTAAGATCATTTGATGACAATGACTTTCTATACAATTTGTCATGTTTACGTAATAATCTTTTATGTTCTACACATTCATTTGTGTACCATTCGTTGTTAGAGCGTTCTGTTATGGTAGTAGTTTTTGTTGGTGCATGCGCATTTAGTGTTGAAATTAAAGATGTATTCAGGTTTTCGAGTGGTTGTAAAGTGGAATGTTCGGATAGTTTTAGATGTAAATTATAGGAGAAATCAACATCATTTATTAGTGATAACTTTCTATATGTTATTGTTTTTCTTGGTCGTTTAGGTGTTACTTAGTTGATCAAGAAATTAATAGCATAGTGGTCTGAAATTAGTTTTGAATAAGAATATTTAGATGTAATATGAGAATTATTTCTGGTTATTATCAAATCTAATGTATTTCCATGAATGTGAGTTGGGAATTTGATGTGTTGCTCTAATGAATTTTTAATCAATGTTGAATTGAACAGAATAGATGATTTCAGTGTTGTATTGTTGACGTGTATATTTAAATCACCTAGTATAATTGTATTTTTAGTGATAATTGGTTGAATGTGTATTGTGAAATCGGCAAGGAATTGTTTAAAATCCAAGTTTGGTGGACGATATATAATTATAGTTTTTATGATCACTGAGCCTCGGCAAGAAAAAGAACAAATTACTAATTCAGCTGAAGATGTAAGCAAGTGTTTTGAAGTAGTTAATGATATTGTTGATTTATGAAGTATTCCGATGCCGCCAGCATGACCTATACGAGGGTAGCTATTGAAGATGTATGGTGGTTTAGATAATTCAGATATGATATGAGTATCGTTGTATTTCAACCAAGTTTCCGTGATAAATGCAATGTCAATATTATTTTCATTGAAAAATTGGATCAAAGTTAACGATTTGTTACACACCGAATATGCATTCAATAATACACATTGTATTAATCCGTTTGGTCTTTTTTCTCTGGAGGTTTCAGCATTTTTATAAAGTAGTTTTTTGAATAACGATTGTATCTTTCCACATGTTTTATATCCGATTCAGTTTCTTTTTCTTTTTCATTTAGTTCATTTGCCTCTTTGATTAATTGTCGTCGATTATTTTGTTGTTCTAATGTTAGGTCATCAGCAATTGTTATGGATTTACATTTATTCGGTGCATCTTTTAAAAGATTAAGTGATTTTGATACAATTTCTTTGTCAGATATGCATTTGTATCTTATGCGGATTATATTCTTTGTATTCTTTGTATTCTTTGTAGCGTCATCTGTAGTAATTCCGATACGTTTAATAATTAAAGGTATTATTGTGAGCTCGAGTTGCTCCGATATTAGTTCATTTACAAATACTTTAGGGTCATTAGAGTTGTCGACACCGTGAATGATATGGTTGCTTTCTCGGAAAAATGTATCTTGTTCTGTGTTATCTGTTTCTTTCTTATGTTCAATCAGGGAAGTTTTGACAATACTTGACCACAATGGTTTATCAGTCTCAGAAGATTTATTTTTGATTTCGCAAATAGATTCTTGAATTTGTTTAAGTTTTTCGTCAATTGTTGATAAATTAAGTGGTATGCAGTTCAATCGGCAACTTATACATTTCCAGGTTACACCTATGTCACTATTTCCCTGTATCACCTTTGCAATATATCAGTTTATTATAATTATTACATTTATTATATAAATATTCATGTATATGAATATTGGCAAATATCATTTTTGTATATAATATCTAATATAGAGGCTGCTCTTAATAGAGAAATACACGTATGTAATTACTAAAAATAAATAATTAAATAATGCATGTAACACAATTGCATGTTGCACTATTATATTATTTTTCACGGTTATAATTTATGTAAATGTTGATATTAATTTAAAGTTTTAACAAATTTTAAAAACATTATCTTAATATTGTGATATTATTTTTGTTAAATGTATGAATAATATAAATTTAATTTATAACAGCTGTTCTAGAACACTAATTATACAGTATATTTTATCACATATCACGTATGCATATTAATCACTACATGGGTTAATAGGTTAATATATAGTTTAATCAACACCTAGTTTTCTGACTTTAATTATAAATACAACTAACAAATTAAAAATATTTAACATCATATTATTCCAGAAAATAGTCATTTATTATATTAGTTGAAATCGACATTGTTTTCAGTTTATGTGCACAATTAATAAATAGAATTATTTATGTGTATTTTATTTAAAATATATTATATACAATTAATTATTATATTTATAAACCCATTTGTATCACTCATTACATCTTTAAATTATGGATTCAAATTTATACAGGATTTATAATACATTTTACTATAATATTAAGGAAATGCTACATTTATATATATATAGAAAAATCTATATATATATATATATATATAGAAAAATAATAACAAAAATTAATAATACTTTATCATCCGAATGATACAATATATGGTGTTCTTAAAGGATCAGTTGATGGCCCTTTATTTTTTATTATTTTTATAAATGATATATCTAATATTTTAACGATAATGATAACATCAATTTAAATGTATATGCCGATGACACATATATATATCTATATATGCTAATTCTGCGTATGCTATAAGTGAAACTATGAAGTTATATGTAGGTAAACTTGTTCATTAGTTCATTATTAATAACCTATAATTTAACATAGAGAAAACCAAAAATATTGCCTTATTTCAATACAACTATTTTGAATAGTATACAAATAGACAATGTGGATATTGAATTGGTAAACTATTATACATTGTTAGGTATTAATCTTGATAGTAAACTTAAATATTCATTACATTTGTTGTGAATTACATTATCAGAAATTATATATCTTTTTAAAAATTAATGTTTCTCAATTTAAAAAACCTAATTTTATTATATAATTTTTTTTATTTAATATTACTTTTAGTATTGAAATGGGGTAATAAGTTATTACTACTAATATTTAAAATAAATTAAATTGTATACAAAAAAATATGTTTGATAAACAATATTATTAATATGCTGCCTTTAATACGTATTTCACATACAACTAACCTATTCAAACATAATTATATTTGTTAATTTTACGACCTATTAATAAGTAGAAATATACTATTTTTCTATAATCTTATTCATGATAATTATATTTTTGATATTAAATCATATTTTATTTTTAATAAAGATAAAAGAAAATTTATTTTACCAATCATGAGAACAACCCAATTTTAAAACATTATATGTATAGAGGTCAAAAATTGTATACTAATATAATATTTGGTAATATTAAAAAAAACCTATAAACAATATAAGTATGTTGAAAAAAGCCCTAACAATTTTTTTTATAAAGTATATTTAAACAGTTAATAGAGTTTCAGAAGTCAGTTTATAAACGAAATCCGTTTATAAGTAATATCTAGATAATATCTAAGGAGGATCAGTGATAGCGTTAAGCTTTATTGATTCGATATCTCCTGACAATATGTGCCATATATCATGATATTCATTCGGATAAAAATAAAAAATAATAAAATAATAGCTTTATTTTATTTTAAAAATAAAATTAAAATAAATTAAAAAAAAAGTAGAGGTACCCCATATGAAAATATATAATTAGGAACAAATACATTTTTTTATAAAAGATTAAAATTAATTTGAAAAAAAAATTAGTAAAAATAAAAAAGTATAAATTTACTAAACTATCATATATGATAAATTCAGAATTATATACTAATATTTATTTAATTAATATTATAATTAAATAATATATATATATATATATATATATATTATTATTATTATTGCTCTAAGGATACAAACATTATTCTATTTAAAACATTTGTTTCTAATATATACCTTAGTAGAATTTGGATACCAAATAGATATTGCATGGCTAAACTTAATATAGCTTATAATAATGCTTATCGTATTATTATGAACTATAGTTCTGTATACAGACGTAGAAATAGTGCCTCTTTAATGTTTTTTTACGATTATGTTAATAATTTAACAGTTAAATTACGTAAGTCATATTATTCGCTATACAAACGAATACAATTATCGTATAATTCACTAATTGTTCAATTATATGAATATAATATTGTGTTCCCATCGCCACTGTTTACCATGTGGTATAACTCATTGTTTGTATAGTATTTTAAATTTCGTTTCTTAGATTAATTGTTTTTTTTTAGTTTATTCTTTTATAATTTTCGTTTATACATACTATGGACCTCTGTATTTCATGTCTGATTTAAATAAATATATAAATAAAATATATATATATATATAATTATAAGTTTTATTGATATTATCATATGATACATATAATTTTATTATAATTATTATATATTTAAAAATTCAAAAATAATTGTATTCAGCATTATTTTAATGAATATTCACTTAATATTATAATTTATTTTTCAATAGAGTTACATTAATAACAAAATATCGGACTTTAAAAAAATATATATATAAATATAAATATATAATTATATTATAAGATATATAAGTGGTATTTCATTAAAGTTATAGATGATTTTTCTATTTAGATAGATTTCACTCAACACATTTCTGTATTCACTCACAATGAATTCCACATTTCATAAATATGATATATATATTTGAAAATATGTTCTTATATATATACCTACATCAAGATATTTAAAAATATAATTATTTTATTATACTTGTTTTATTCGAGTAACATTTAAACAGTGGAATTTAATTTCTCAAACAGTCAATGCCAATTATTTTAGAGGGAGATATCGAAAGATTCACATAAGGAATATCTCAAAAGTACAACCATGGTTCCTGTTTGTATATATAACTTTTCTTAGTACCTCGTCATTTAATAACAATATTCTTATTTACAATCTTTCCATACTTTCTAAAATCTTAGAAAGAGTTGTTTCAAATTAGTCCTAACTTTCTTCTTTCCTGACTACTAATCATATATTTTTTTCTTTTAAAGTTCTTATAAACTAAATAAATCGACTGAAACTGTTTTAAACAGAGTAACAACAATTCTCTTAATTAACTTTAATAATACATATGGAACAATTCTTGTTCTACTTGATCTAAATGCATCGTTTGATCCTTAATCTACGAACATAACTCTCGGCTAAAATTGGCATATCTGGAGGTGTACTAAAATAATTTACGTCATAAATTTCTGACCATAATTATTATATTGTTATCAATGGGAACAAATCATCTCCCCGAAATATCCTTTATGTTTCCCACAAGGCTCTGTATTAAGACAGTTTATTTTCAATATTTATCTACTATCTATTATTAATATTATTTCTCAATTTCCTCTTATCTCAGTCCACTCATACGCAGATGAAATACAACTTAATGTAAAATTCACTTCTGATCTAGATTTTGCTCCAAATCTTATGTATAATTTTAAATCTATCCACATTTTGCTTTCAAATAATTCTCTATCACTAAATCCCAATATAACATAAGCGGTATTTCTTCATATCCCTTCTACTAAACGTCCGCTAACAGTCCCACATTGTATCAAGATTAACACGCATGCTATCCTATATTATGATAATGTTCTATTATGTTATAATTATGATATTATGATAATATCTTGGTATTTATTTAGACAGTTCTATCTTTTCATCTCCACATCTCTAATATGTTCTCTCTATTAACTCTCATCTTCACTCTTTCTGTATATTCCTAATCCGTAACGCCATCCCATTGAGTGTATCTTTATCTCTCGCCTCATCTTTTATATGACCTATTTTTGATTACTGTATTATTCTTATTTTCTCTTTACCTGACTATTAAATTAAAAATTACAAATACTACAGAATGCGTTATTACGCTCAATTTTTAAAATTGAACTTTTCTCTCAAATATACATCTCTCCATGCATATTTAATAATATTACGATGGTTACCAATTAAATTTCGATTAATATTTAAACTAATTATATAATCTCAAAACTATATTCACTACAACTGACCTAACCTTACAAATATGTATATATATATATATATATATATATATATATATATATATATATATATATATATATATATATATATATATATATATATATCTCCCTTAATTTAAATTCCCATTTATAATATAGCTGTCCATACTTCTACTACTTAACTTCTACATCTACCCTCTAAACTTAATCTACCAATAATATTAAATTTTAATGTATTGCATATATGCATATATATATCGGTCACTTATATATGGAATAAACTATATTATCTACGCTCTACTAAATCTACTAACTCATTAAAATCGCTAGTAAAGCATATATTTACCATTGCATATTCTTGATAATTATTTGTATTACTATTTTTATCAATATTTTATAATAATATATTAATGTATAATACTTTTTTCTAAAATTAGATATTTTATTTTTTCGTTTATTTTCAGTTTTATTGTTTACGTTATAACATTTCGTTTTACTTTCGATGTCAGGTTGAACTGGCACACAAAGTCGTAAAATAAATAAAAAACACTAATTATTCAAACCAACTAATACAATAATATTATCTCTTATATCTATATCTTTACAACTATAAAATCTTCAAACTTAAGTTAATTAACATATTTTCTGATTCTTTCTGAAGGTAGTTCTTCATTTATAATTAGTTCTTTCATTTTATTTTATATTTTAATGTACACATTTTTATTTCTTGTTTCTTTATTTTAATTAACATTATTTATTATTAAATCACTGATAAATTTAATCATTTTGTTTGAAGTTGTTTTACAATTGGCATTGCAATATGGCATTACAATAGACATTGTAATATGGCATTACAAAACATTCAATTTCACACATCACCTATACAAAATTAACATATATATATATATATATATATATATATCATATATAATTATTATAAATTTTAATATTTTTAAATATTAATTTGTTTGAATAAGGGTTTGTTATTAAACATAATTCTTTTCAAAAACACTTTGAGATATATTAATATTCTAAGGCATACTTGATCGCATTATAATTTGTAATTGATCATCACTGATGATTGATTTTATTATATTGTTCATTGTATGTCCAATAGGTTGTGTGCACACAATACAAATACAAATACTTGTAATATATTTTATATATTACTGTGAAAAATTTACTTTAAAAAATACATTTTTTTTACAAACATAAACTATAATTAAATGAAACATAAGATTGTAGCAATGTACCTAGTGTTTTCGATTTAGATTATTATTTATTCTTTATTCAATTCCATTTATTCCCTACCATGTATTTAATTGTAGAAAATGAATAGTACATTGTCATATACTCTATATCTTGTGCTGGTATATATATGATGATGATACTAAGGTTTATTAGCACTTATCATAGGTGTGGCCACCTCTCGTAGGTGCATATAACAATATAGAATACGAATAATAAATAGATAAATAAAATAAATAAATTAGATAAATAAATATACAAAATGATACAATAATATAATTTATAAAAATAGTAATGTTGTATGATTAATATAAGTGAATATATTACATCGATGATATTTATTTAATTATTTATTTGTTTGTTTAAAGACTTCATAAATGAAAATCATTTTTCGACGTCATAACAATAATAATAATAATAATATAATAATATAACATATAAACGAAGATAACAATAATCGCAAAATATATATTCATTTCACTAAATAATGTTTAAAGAGTCTACTTTTGAATTGAGATCGAGAAGTTGTCGTACGAATACTATTCGGAAGTAAATTCCATAGAGTTGGTACCGCAACAGAAAAAGCAGAGTTACCAAAACATGAATTTGTATGAGGCATAACAAGTTTCATTGCATGGCAATCCCGTCTTGGTCTGTTACTGGTAGCAATTGATAATAATTCAGCCAGATACTTAGGTTCACCCGTGTAGATAGCTTTATGAGCTAAACATAACAATTTTAGTTTACAAAAATCACGATATCTGAGCCAACCAAGAGTTAACATAATATGTGATATAGATATATAGTTACTACCCGTATTAGTATTTATATTCTTTTTAATTTTATATAAAACACGAACAGCTCTCCTTTGAATTTTTTCGAATTTTATCATAATATTATCAGGGACAAAAACAAAAAGTGAATTGCAGTAGTCGAATCTACTAAAAACCAATGAATATATAAGTGATTTAGTGATATCAAAGGAGAGCTTAGCACGAGCCTTATGTATATTATATAAATAAAAATTAGCAGTACGAATAACATTAAGAATGTGACTGTCATATTTCATAATAGAGTCAATTGTTATACCGAGTGTTGTGATTTTATTAGATAAAGGCAGCGTGGCAAGAAAACTATCAGTTATTTTAACAATTGAAGGTATTTTAGAGAATAAAATAGTATCAGTTTTTGAGACATTTAAGGATAATGAATTACTAGTGAACCAATTTTGTATATCAGTAATACAGTTTTTAATGTTGTATTGGATTATAGCGTGATCAGTAGATTGAGGAAAGGAAGTATAACGCTGTAAATCATCAGCATATAGATGATAGTGAATGTAAGGATATTTTTAAAAAATAAAAGAAACAGGTAATATATAAATCAAGAAAAGTATTGGGCCCAGAACAGATCCTTGAGGAACACCATGAGTGTGCATAAATGATTTTGAAAAATTGTTATTAATCTTAATTGATGAAAAACTAGATGTTACAAAAGACATTAACCAATTGTGCACTTGTCCATGAATACCTATCTCTTTAAGCCGACATGGTAAAATTGTATGATCCAGAGTGTCAAAAGCACTAGATAGATCAAGTAATACTAAGTAGCATGGCATTTTATTGTCAAGCGACAGTATTATATCATTAAAAATCAAATTAAGCGCTGTTTCCGTTCCACGATTAGGAAGATAAGCACTTTGTAAAGGATCAGCTATCGAATTAGAAGTTATATAATGAACTAATTGTTTACTTACAATGCGCTCAAGAGTTTTAGAAAGGGATGATAGTTGAGAAATTGGACGATAATTAGATAGAATAGAGGAATCAAGAGTAGACTTCTTAATAATTGGAGTAATATATGCTTGTTTCATACTTGGAGGAACAACTGAGGAGATAAGCGATGAGCGAAATATATTAGTAATAGGAATTATCAAGTATTAAATAGAAGATATGTAAGCTTTGAGATGTGTAATCAATGACGGGTGTGAATGGATTGATCTAATAGAGGCAGGGAGGGAGTTTCATAAGGATAGAACAATATAACTGAAGGCGCGTTTATGGTATTTCAGGTATGAGACACGAGGGAAAAGTTTGGGAAATGTCGGCATTAGAACGTAAGTAACGTTAGTGAGCGTCTTAGTGTTAGTAGGGAAGTCAAATAATGAGGAGAAGTATTATATTAATATATAAAGATTAAATAACTTTTAAAACTATTTTAATCATGTACAATGTACATTTAAAGAAATGCCTAAGCAGAATATCATTATTATTTCCTAGATATAAAAATGTATACAAAAATACTTTTCATAATTTTAAATTACATTATATAAAATCAAGCCGTCATCATAAATCATTATCATTTAAAGGCCCTAAATAGTGGAATAGTTTATGTCTAAATAAATTATTATTTACAAAAATGTATATAAAATCTTTACAAATATTAGAAAAACATCTTTTATCAAAATATGAAAATCAATTAAACAATTATCTAATTTTATTATATTTTACGGTTACTATTTATTATACATCCAGCTTGTTTGTTTTAGTTTTTATTTTTTCATTTTTGTTTGTCTATCTATTCTATTCCTTTTATAGTTTAGCATTCAGAATTCAACTCGTTTCTGTTATTTTTTATATAACTTTACATCTTTTATTATAAACTTGACTTATTGATACATATGTCTTATTCTTTACATAATATATTTTTAACTTAACTTATTGATATATATATTTGTATTCTTTACATCTTCATTATTTATATTTACATTTTTGTACTCATGAGAATCTAACTTATCTAGAATATGATGATTGGGAAAGTTCTCGCAACAACAAAAATACATTTGTTTATTAACTTCTCCATTATTTCATTCTTTACAACATGAACTAATAAATCTGATTTATTTATTTATTATATATATATATATATATATATATATATATATATATATATATATATATATATATATCAGTTTAACAAGTGATTTTATTTGGTTTCATTACATTAACGTACATTAATTTAAATACCATTGTATGATACAATCATTTGATCTTTTGATATATTTAATAATATTTTCATTTAGTATATTTTGTATTATATGTATTAATTCATTTTTTATTATTGTTTATGTGTATTTAGCATTAAAAGTATCATTTTTACTATTTTGAGAACTCGGTATCTATTTCTTTAGTTTAATTTAAAATATTATAATAAAATCCTTCATTTTGATTATCAACTAAATGGCAAGAAATATCTAAACAAATTATTTTTAAAATCATATGGGGGCCTGGAAAAAATCATGGGGGGGGACCTGGCAGTCTCCAAGGGGCTTTGACCCCACAGGCCAGGGGCTTTGAACCCACAGCCCCCCCCGTAGCTACGGGCCTCATATAATATATCAATAAACCTGAATATGTTATAAACAAATTCATAAAATATAAAAAATTAAAGTTAAATCAAGACGATATACCCCCTTATTGGGTATTTTATGATAATTTTATTTATAGATTTTTGAAATATATCTAAATTAGTTATCTATAATAATTGTATTGAAATACGTGTTATTAATAATATTTAAATTTGTGATGTAGGTTTAAACATAAATGTATTTCATAGGATCTGTATTAGGGAGTTAATATGCTAATTATGTTTTAGTTAGTTTATGGTATATATATATATATATATATATATATAATGTTTATTATAAATATATATATAGAATCTGTCAGTTCATATAGTTGTCGAGGAATTTTAACATTAAAATAACAAATAATAATTAGGTATTTATATAATAAGAATTATAATAACGAAAGTATTATACACACGTTTAGATTTAATACATTGAGAGTCAGTAAGATAAATATAATTTACAGGTGCATCTGTACATTGTGTAATATGTAATGTTAGCCTCTCTCCCTGGAGTCTGATTTCCTGGCCGGGGAACAATGCTTACTATTATACTAAATATGCGTTATGTGGGTTTATAAAGGGTGTATCTTATAAGTTTTAGTTATACACAGAAAATATGTTATATAACTATGTATAGCAAGTCAAATAAAGTAGCGGTTTTAAATTAGTATTAGTAGAATGTATGTGTGTGTATTATATACAGTGTATATATGTATGTATGACTTGTAAATATGTGATTCATTTAGGTTATTTTGATATTATAAATCAGTAACGGATTTAGTCCATAAATATAATTGATCACTATCTACGATTAGCTATAGCTAATATATATATATATATATTAGTCTTTAAAATCAAAACACATTTTAGTTTAAAAACAAGTATATTTTAAATTACATTATATAGTAAAAGACTATTTAGATATACATAATTAGATATAAAATTACATAATGAATCATAGAATTCATTATTCCTTAAGTGTAATTTTACAATTACTAAATATATATTTTATTGCGAATTCAGATATAAACGCAATTAAAATTAGAAAAACAGTAATAAATAAGTTAGATATTAATTAACGTTGTATTTACATTGCCATGTTAATTTAATGTATGTTAACGACTCTTTGTACTAGGGCAATCAAGCGTCGCAAGTAAAAATAACAACATAATAAAACGGAACATAAATCACAAAATATAAAACATCTAATATGACAAACTAATAACGAAAACTAGGAATATATAAAGTTCTTAACATTAATATATGATTATAAATATGTATAACAATAGTGATCAGGGAAATGTAGTAGTAAATTAATATGTTTTTTGAAGAGATTTAAATGAGTTAATGGATTGAGTGGAACATTCTACTACTTAAGACGTACGAAGTACAACGTACGTCTTACGTATACAACTACAATATAGTTTATAGTGTAGTTTATTCAATAGATAAGGACCGATATATAAGGAATATTTAGTTTATAAAATGTATAATAAATTGTAGTCAATACTATATAGGTAGTGCATAATAGTATTATAACCTAGTAGTATTACCTAGTAGTATTATACTTACCTATCGTTGTGTTACTTTGTCCTCAGGTACAATGTGAGGTATAATGTGAGGTATAATGTGATGTTATTTCGAAAAATAACGTTTTGTATAATATTTAAATATAATTTAAATGTACTTTCTTCAGATATTTGAATCACCATCATTAATAATGAACTCCATTTCTATAATTTATAATGAATTCATTTATTTAAATCGTACAAATAAATTATATTTTATATTAAGCTTTATATTATATATTAATTTTTAAATTGTATATAACATTTACAATGAATATAATTAATTAAATAATACTTTTTATTGTATTTATTTATCACTGAATTACATATACTAAATAATTTAACTATGTCCTTGTAAACTGAATAATATGTATTAATAACATATAGTAAATTAAGAAAAGTAGCTCTAAAATCGTAATTCTTACTGTATAAATATAAGTATATAGTAATAATAATGTAATAATTCGAATATAAAATATATAGTAAAGTATAGAATATGTAAAGAATATATAGATAGATAGATAGATGAATAGTTTATTGTTTAGCAACACGAATACAATTATAATAATAGTAGTGAGTTTAAAATAAAGCGAAACAAACCGACACGAAATAAGAAATAATAATAAATATATTATAAAATTGGTAAACAAAATTAATTTAAACGGGCCGTGTACTAAACATATCCCAAAATGAATATGAATATAGTGAAAGAGTTAAATACAACAAACCGAATGTGTGAAACTAGAGCGGAAGTCTCGGGGTGATCAGGCCCATATGGTATGGATACAATCCCTGGGATGGAGATAGTCCCTGATAAAGAATGGTATGACATATCCTGCCCTCTAGAAGTAGGCTGCACACAATCCAGATGTATAAAAAACTCTAGCAAAATATCATAATCAAATGAAATATATGTAGTGTTAAAAAATAAATAAATAAAAGTAACCACATATATAAACATAAGATAAATAAAACCTCATAAGTGTGAAAATTGATAATAATTGAGCCAAGAAGTATGTTTTAACATAACACGAAAGCGATAGACTGATTTACAAGATGAAATATTATTGGGAAGCGAATTCCATAATGAAGGAACTCTATTTCCAAAATAGTTTAAGTAATATGTAGATTTATATTTTCTGGGTCGTAGTTTGATTAGAGGGCCTCTGCAATGGCGGCTATAGGTATCAAATAGAGATGGTGCCTCAACATCCACAAGTCCGTTCAGAATATTGTATGTAAGTACCGTGTCGCTAATTAATCTTCGGTGGGATAGAGATTTGATATTAAAATAAATTAAACGATTAGAATAAGAAGCCATACTAATATTACATATATAAAATATTTTTTAGTAAATAGTCTTTGGAGTTTTTCTAGAGTAAAGCTCTTTAGCATTACCTATATAATTTGTATGAGGATTCCAAATTGATGAATTATATTATAGTATTGGGCGCACATAGCTTATAAAAGAAATACATAGTCATTAGTAATAAAGCATCTACAAATCCTATTTACGATACTAAATCCTTATTAAGTATATATGCTTTTGAGCATATTGAATAAAGTGTATACACGTTTCAATATATATATATATATATATTGAAACTAAGATTATCACAGAAAGTGATACCCAGATCTTTAAATTGCTTGAAAACAGGTAAAAGTAATCCGATAGGTAATCAATGAGTAAACTGGGGGGGGGGGTGGGGTCATTGTATCCTATTCGTATAACAACGCATTAAGAAGGAGACAGTTCTAGTTCCCAGTCAAACATCCATTTGCATAGACTATTTAGAGCTTCTTGCATATTATTTGTCTCGTGTAATTTAAAGCTATTAGCTAGCTTCGCATCATCTGCAAATAACGATGTTAATACATGTGGATGTATTGTATCAGGAAGATCGTTTATGTATATAATAAATAGCAAGGGACCTATCACAGAACCTTGGGGAACCCCAGAGGTAACATGTACATAATTATAATACGTTTTATTGACTTTAATTCATTGAGTTCGATTAGATAAATAAGAAGCTAACCAGTTATGTACATTCCCCCTAATACCATAATAAGCTAGCTTATATAACAATTTTGAGTGTGACACTTTATCAAAAGCTTTAGCCATATCGATATAAGTAATATCTGATATCATATATTAATTTTTTGATTTTAAAATGGAAACATAAAAGTTCAAAAGCTGTAACTCCGTTGATTTACCAGATAGAAATCCATACTGGTGCTCAGTTAGGATTCCATTGGTTCGTAAATAATATGATAAATGATATGAGAGTATTTTTTCGTAAATAATTATTAAGCTTGGGAGTAAGCTAATTGGTCTGTAATTCACATTGAGAGATGGATCGACTTGTTTAAATATAGGTATAATATAGGTATAATGAAAGACTTTTTCCAAATACTAAGACAGGTTCCAGATTCAAGAATATGTGTGTATATAATCGATAAGGGATAACAAATTTAATAGGATAATTTATTTTAAATAGCCTTTTGTAACCCGTCAGGGGAGTTATTATATTTATTAGGCAGTAAACATAGACATTTTCTTAATATTATTAGGAGATATATTATTTGTAATTGAGCATAATAAAGGTGGTATAGAGTTAGATATATGGAGCTTATCATTTAAATACTTATAAAATAGCTTTATTATTTGAATTTAATACTAAATTTTATTTATCAATAAAATATTGTTTTAGAAGAATATCAAATTATGATTGACATTTTCGCCATTTCACAAAACCAATAGAATTGTTAATATTTGTATGAAAATGTCTGCATTTATTTAATAATATTTTGAGATGAATAGGACATTTATATTTTGTGTATTAATATAAAGAGGAATAGTTATTACAAATTTTAATAAGTAAATTAGAAAAATTATTTAGCATAACTGATCCATCAATAGAGTTATTGAGGAAAGCAACCCAATCAATGGACATTAGTTCCGATTTAATAGTAATAAAATCAGCTTTGCTAAAGGTGAAAGATGAACTTCGAGAATAATGATTAGAAGTATGAGAAGGTGAATATGGATGAAGAATACACGAATAGTTTATGTATGATCACTCACATATTTATCATATTCAATTGGATTGATTGGAGATATTGATGAGACAATGCAAATATTGTTAGTAAGGACCAGATCAAGGATATTAGATTTACGATTATTAAAATCAACTAGCTGTAAAAGAGCCTCTTTTTGAGTGAATGCGTAGAAGTATTTCTCAATCCTAGTTTGTCCAGAACCTACTAGTCAATCAATTCCGGGTAGATTAAAATATCCATATATTAAAAATGAATTCGACGAAACCAATAAATTAGAAATAAAGTTACATAATTCAATAGTATTAATTAGAGACATTGATGGTGGTTTATATAAAAAATAAGTAAATAATTAAAGAATAGTTTACCGATTAGTTTACAATTATGAATTAGAGATATTGAGCTTGCATAGTATGATTTGTTAATATAATAAAAAACCACCACAATGAGTGTTAGTGATTCGATCAAGTCTGAGTAATACGTGCAATTAGATAGTAACATAGAGTCAGTGAATTCATTAGATAGCCAGGTTTCGGTGAAAATAAGAATATCGTAATCACGTGAATTAACAATAGCTAAGAGAGTGGGAAGTTTATTACAGATACTACGCGAATTAGAATAATACACTTTAATAGTAGGACATAGTCAATTATTTATTGTATTAGAAATCTACTTATTTGTATCGCTTTTTTAAATGATAATTTCCATTTCGTAAAATCCGAATTAGTGTAATCTACAGAAGATTTCCAGTCAATCATAACGTTATCATTATCTAAAGTGAAATATTTGAGCTCATAATTAAGAGTTAGCAAATTAAAAACAAACTTAATATTACCAGGAATAAGATCAGCACCAATAGTTAGTATATTTCGCTTAGTTCTATCATCATATGATTGATCAGGGCGAAGAAATATATTAGGGTAATTAGTATTCTTATCTGGTAAATTTATGAAAGCACTTACAATAGATTGAACATTATGATGATTAGTATTTAAATTAATTTTATAAATGGAGCCAGATGAAATAGATATTTTATTAATATTAGCAATGTTCATATTAATATTTAAATCATTTAATAAATTATCTAATAAACCATCTACTTTTATTCCGAATTCTATATAAAATAGACATATATTTTAAATATATGATAATGTAATATACATTTTGAACCAATTGTTAATTGTAAGTCATTCCTAGCTATTATCCCAAGAATAATTATGTATTTTACTCATATTAACAGAAATAATAAGTATAGGCTTATATATGGAATAACTTTACAAGGATTAGTAAGATAGTTTCATAATATTATAAATAGAATATTATAATGTATATATATATATATTATTTATAACTGCCTGTGTGGCTCAGTGGCTAAGGCGTCAGATACACAAGCAGTAGGACACGGGTTCGAGCCTCGTCCCGATCATTAATTAATTTTATAAAATGGGTCTTAAAATATTATTTAGAAGTGATCTTATATAATTGTGTATAAATAAATGATCGGCTCTCGTTAAAACCATGGATGCCTTAACATGAGAGCGGCTTCGAAGGGACATTAGGCCATATATGGTTATAAGTGAAAACGTCATATAAGTTCCTGGATGGGATGAAAGGACTCCACCAAATAAAAAAAATAACAATATATATATATATAAATATATATATATTATAGCAAAGTTATATTAATAACACAAATCTATTGTGTATTCATAAATAATCATAATTATTATATAAATATTAATACAAATATATATTAATATTTACATATTTTATTAAACTTCGTAATACATTGTAATAACTAATAACTAAATTATTTCTATAAATAAGTGTTATTCGTTATTCAGTCATATCTGCTAAATTGATGGTTCGTGTATAGGCTATAGCTAAATGTAGGTTTACATAAATGTAGGTATAGCTAAATGTTGTTATAGCTAAATGTAGGTATAGCTAAATGTTGGTATAGCTAAATGTAGGTATAGCTAAATGTAGTTATATATATATATATATATATATATATAAATATATTATTATTATTATTATTATCAGATTTGGTTTTAACAACCGGGTAAGTGTAGAAGCAGAGCTTATTTAGACAAGTATACTTGTTGATAAGTGTATACCCTTATCATTCTGACAAGTCATAGAAAGTACAATTATAATTGGAATAATAAATTCCTAAAAAAATAATAAAATAATATAACATAAAGTTATATCTTAGTTGACTTCCTTTTTACAATAAATATAATTATGAATAAGATCAGATAATTGTACTTGTGAAGGACATGACAAAATGATCAAAAATCATCATGTAATATATAAAAATAAAAAATGATAATAAATAAAAATTAAACAAATAAAAACTAAAAACAGACAAGAAAGGTTGAGAATATTAAATAAATGATAATTTAATAAAAGTATAATATATATTGGCATACATTCACAAATAAATTATCTACACAAATTTACAAATATTTAGATAGTTTTCAAGATAAGAATTGAACGAGAATATGTAGAGATACATTATGTTACTTATTCAATATAATACGTGTTAGTGTTTTTATGTCAAAGCGTAAGTATAGTATAATACATGAATAAAAAGAATATATTAAAATAAAAGTATGAGTAAAAATAAAATGTATTAAAAATATTAAACTTATTACAAATTTAAAATGTTAAATTAAAATTTGAGATAGAAACTAATAGTAGAAAAATCACAAGGTTAACAAATAATTAAAAATATTATTGCAGAATAGGGTAATAGATAGGGGAAAGTAATAGAATACGGACAGTGCCCGAATACGGACACTATCGGTATCTCAGAAACCATAAATCCTATAAAAAAATTTTTAATGAATAAAATATTCATAATTATAAAAATAGTCTAAAAAAGTATTTTTTATTTTTTAATTATTCAAAATATTGCTGATATATCCAATAAACTGATTTTTTTATTACGTTTTAAAATTTATGAAAAAAAATTTCAACTTAAAACCTTCTCAAGAATATACAAATGTATCGATATAAAATATAATAATATATTATTAAAAAATAAAGCATTCTAAAAATGTTATTTTTAATTTCTATATTTGTTATCAAATATTCATTAAGTTATAAGCATATATCTAGATGTCATATAAGTTCCTAATACGGACACTCTAAATGTCTTAATACGGACACCCAATAACCAATAAACGCACAGCATATGAACTATTCTGATTTTCATAAAAATCGCATGCGTTATAATATTAATACTACCAATAAAGCTAATTTAAAAAAAATTATTATTTAGACACTTAATTTGTATTATTAATTAAAAAATAATAAAAATAAATAAAATATTAACTAATTAAATTACAATATATTTTTCATAAAATGAATTATAAATAACGTAATTGTAATTTATCTAATTGATTCATCAATAATATATAGTTTATCTATGGTATATAGGGTGTCCGTATTATAACACAGAGTGTCCGTATTCGGACATGGGTACCGAATACGGACACCCCCGTTATCTATGGAATTAAAAGATTAAATAAAATTTTAAAATTACAATAATATCTATAATCATATAATATTAATATATTTTAATTTTTGAATAAAAATAATGAGTTATAAAAAGTTAAGACCATTTATTGTTGAAGTGTCCGTATTAGGTTACTTTCCCCTACTAATGTTCTTCTATAAATATTTAATTCATTCCAAAGTATTGGTCCATATTCCATTAAAGAAGTATTCATATAGTTATATTTATTATAAGGTTGTATGAACTAATTGATTTAATAGTTTTAAAAAACTAATTTCAATATTTTTTTTTCTATAACATGAATACAGTCTATATTTGATTTATAAGTATGCCCCATATTTCTAAACAATAAATTAAATAGGGATATAACGTGTATAATAAAGTTTAATCATAGCTGATCCATTAAGGCAGAATTATACATTTTTCATAATATAATAGATTTTTAATAATTTATTCTTTAGGAATTGAAAATAAGATTTCAAGTTCAATGAACTATCCAGGATTAGCCCAAGAAACTTTGTTTCAGATACTTGAACTAAAGGCTTTTTCATATATATATAATTGGTGCTAGGTATATAGGTACTATTCTGACCACAGTATATTTAGTTATGATTAGTAGGTATATTTAAGACCTATGTTTTTACTTGATAAACTTAATTGTCCCTACTCCACGTGCGGCGCCAGTATCTGCGAATAAAGTACATATGGATGATGCTATGTGATACTGAGAACATACTGATAACGTGTGTGGGATCTTTTATTTAACTATCGACCTCTACTAAGTCTACTAGTCCCTATAGGGATATATATACCCTATAAGTATACTTGCCGCAATAAATAATGATAAATTTGCGTAATGTTAAATCTTTGTAAACTTTCTCTCGTGTAATTTAAATATATATATATATATATATATATATATATATAAGATACATAAAATACTATATACATAAAATAAAACTGACTGTCTGCTCAGTTGGATTAGGCGTCAGACACATAAGAAGTAGGAAATGGGTTCAAGCCTCATCCGGACTTGACAATAGGTCTTAAAATATTATATAGAAGTGATCGATCTTATATATTTGTGTATAAATAAATTATAGGTTCTCGTTAAAACCATTTATACCTTAATGTGAGAGCGGGTTCGAATGTACATTAGAACCAATTGGTTATTACTTATAAGTGAAAACTTCATTTAAGTTACTCGATTGGCAGAAAGGACTCCACCAAAATTAAATAACAATAATAAATCAATGTATATATATATATATATATATTCGTTCTGAATATAGAAATTATATAACAAATTTAAAAATAAAATATATCAAAAATACAATAAGGTATTGCTCAATAAAACTCTATTAAGTTGTATTATCTTAAAAATAATCTCACGGGTAGGAAGAACAATAGTAGTCTACATAATATACCTAATCACAAAATATGTTCAATTTTTATTAAAAATTTTCGTGATAAAATTATCATGATATGTGATACTATTAAATCTAACTTATATTGTTCAAATCTCTCAAAGTATAGATCTATATCGAAACTACCTATGCTATGTAAAATGATTGGTAATTTTGCTAGTAAACAAATGAGAGAGTACTTAATGATTAATTATCTTTATGATGATTTTCAGGATGCATATCGACCAGGACATTGTACTGAGACTACTTTAATAAAGTTAACAAATCATATAATAGGTTACTTAGAAGATTATGACATGCGCAGTTACTTCTTATTGATCTATTTTCTTCTTTTGATAGTATAGATTATAATATTATTATTTATAGACTAAGATCAATAGCTTTAATTGTTCTGCAATACATGTATTAAATCTGATAGAACATACTATAATATTAAAGGTATTTATTCACCAAATGAATCTCTAAGATATAGTGTTCCGCAAGGATCTGTATTAGGCCGGTTAATATTTATGATATATATTCTTCCTCTCTTAAAGGTTATTAAACAATTTCCTAATATAAACTATATCATATATGATGATGATATTCAGGAAAGTTCCTACTTGTAGTATTATATTGAGTTAACATTGTGTGCTCGAAATTTAAGAAAGTGGTTAATTCTCAACAATATTATTCTAACTCTTATAAAACAAAACAAATTAATATTAGCCTTAAACCTTTTATTTTTCCTACTATTACCTATGATTCTACTATTATCATTCTAATGTATTGTGCTAAATATCTTTGAGTAATATTATATTCTAAATTAGGATTTAATAAATTCGCCACTTCGTAATGTAGATCTGATAATTTTAATCCATTTAAATATATGAAAAATTAGAAAATCTTTGAGTACTGAATCAATATTACGTTATTACAATCTCTTGTGTTATCCAGGTTACAATATTGCAATAGTTTACTCATTAATTACAAACTTAAATTATATTATGGATTAAATAGGGTTATTTAATCATCTATAAGATTAATTTGTAATGTTAAGAGGTGTGATCAAATAAGTATTACTAAAATTTAGGTGAATAAAATGGGTATGTTTCGGACAATATATGTAAATTTAAAATACTAAGCATAATTCATAACACCATTACTATTATAAAGCCTAACTATTTAAATAACATTCCAAATGCAATGAGTACACTAGTATGCATTATAATGCAGTTTATAATGCAGTAATTACTCTATAGGGTAATGTATGTTCAGTACCTAAGATTCATCTGATGAGAATGATAGTTCGGCTGTTATTCTCCTTGTGCACCTTGTGGAAATATAATTATATTAATTAAATGGTCAACACAAAAAGTTTCAACTTTTTGTGTTGACCATTTATTTAATTTATTTATTTATTTGTTTATAATATCAACACTTGGGAGATTTTAGAATATAACGAGTGTATAAATAAATGACTTACTTACTTACTCACTTACTTACTTACTTATATATAAATATATATATATATATATATATATATATACAATAATTAGTATGATAATGATTATGATATTGTTTTATTATGCACTACAATAGGGAAAAGTAAGACTCCTTCGATCGTGCGGAATGAAAATAATAATAAGATAATAATATTATTATCTAATATTAGTATGTACATTTTGTATTATTATCATCTTATAATTATAATTAAACGAATTATTTAATTATCATTTAACTTGTTATCTTCCTTCGAACACACGCCTGCGGTATTATGTATATTTGTTAATATAAACTATACTATGTTTTGCTATATATTATCTATCATGTTTATATAGCAATAATGTATACATTATAATGTAATACATATATTTAACATTAATTATTATTAAATTACCATATAAAAATATATCTTAAATATTCTTTAAGCTATTCCTCTTTATCTTATATCATATATGATATGATATGTATGAATTTACACATATTACTATATATTGTAATACGATTATTCAGTTATATTATCGTCATATGTATATGTATTATTTATTATTTACATAGAAGTTATAGATTTATAACGGCCGTTATTTAATACATGTCCTTAATATATATATATATATATATATATATATATATATATATATATATATATATATATATTTAATACCGGTATTATTAAAGGTCTGAACATGTAATAAAGCATATTCGTATCCACATACATATATATATATATATTATATTACATACTAATGATTATAATTCTACGTTATATATATCTATGTCAACTTTTTAACATTGATGATGTGAAATATATAAATGACCCGGGGGTATACCTATATACCCCCCTGCAAACCATTGTATACACCATAGTGTAGTACGTCGTACTAGGGTACCTTACGGGGTGATGACGACAATGATGACGTGTTTATATTAAGTGTTTAATAAGTTAACATATATGTTGACACCTATAGGTGTAACCACCCTTGTGTGTGGTTGTGTATGTGGTTGTGTGTGGTTGTGTGTGTGGTTGTGTGTGTGTGTGTGGTTGTGTGTGTGGTTGTGTGTGTGTGTGTGTGGTTGGGTATACCAACCACGGTTAATCGTGAGAGAATAGTCTATATATGTTGTTACTTAATAATATATATATATATATATATATAATACGTTTGTAATGATATCATGATATAAATGATAATTAAGTAAAACAATATACACATTATTCTCTCACGATTCACTTGTCATACAGTCACACGTATACTATTGTATACACGTTCATGCATACACACACACACACACAAACACACACAAACACACACACATGATTACATAAAAAAACTCATACATGTATAATTGCAGTTGCACAATCTATTTATTTAAATTAATTAATTTGTATTTTTCTCTCTTTTTTTTAAACTTTATTATATACATATATAATTCTCATTATCTATCCGTTTACTATATCCTAGTTATGACATCACCATCCTATATCATCACATACGTACTATAATAATAGTATCTCAAATAGTATCTCAAATTACAGAATAATTTATTTTAAAAGATTGTATTTTTTATTTTTAAATTGGATTTTTATGAATAAATAAATGTACTACTACCAAAGCCCTTTGCATAGGGCTTTGCTACTACTACTACTTCTTCTAACAAACCCACATACACACGCATACATGATCACATACACATGCGCGCACACACTAATGCGCACTCTCACCTGTGTGGGCCCACACTATAGTGTGTAGCTAATATAGTTATTAATTCATGTCTAGATGAGTTTAGTTTTAAATATATTGTTATTGTTATCACTTAAAGGGTTTCAAAAGTTCATACATCTGTATATTATTTTGTAATTTATTATTATTATCAAATCGATAATTAATGTTGTATTATTTAATTAGGTGTACTATAATACCATACATATTATATATATAAAAGTATATTATTTATAAATGTCTATAATTATTTATAAATATATATAAATATACATTGTAATATACATTTGAATATATATATATATATAATGTAATGTTAATGTTAAATCTTTGTAAACTTTCTCTCGTGTAATTTAAATATATATATATATATATATATATATATATGATATACTATATCTATACATTTTAGTTATATATTTAGATATTTCAATGGATCCCGAGATAAGAAATAAATTAATTTTAATTTAATTTTTATATTGTATATAATAATTATAAAAACGAAATAAAAAATAGAGTGGATATGTAATATTTCTGGAGTTATCTAGTTTCATCACGATCTATAGCCTAAAACTATAATTGTAATTATTCTTTTTATAATTATACTAATAATGTAATATATTTGTATTCCATGTATTTTAATTTTTACTACGGTATTCTAAAAGTGTTTTATTATTTCAATTATTTTATACATTTCTTATTATAATATATTATTTGTGTTTCTGTATTATAACTTAATATATTTTTTACAATATATGAATGTTGATATATTTGCATACATATACAATAGATCATTGTTATGTAATTCATAATTATACGAATGAGAATAATACATTAGGATAACTAATTATGATTAATAATAAATAACACATTCTAGTTCCCAATTATTAAATAGAAACTTAATATTTGTATTAATAATTAATAAATTAATAATTATTTTAAAATTTCGACATAAGTATTGTTTTGTTTAAGTAGAGTCCTTTCAGGTTCATCCCTTCCAGAAAAGTTATATAAAGTGATTTTTTAAAATCCATTTCATGTTAAATGCATTTAATTAAACTACTATTTTAACGATTTTAACAATTGTTTATAATATAAGATCACTTAAGATCACAAATATTAATTAGTGCTATTTTAGTGGGGACCGAGATTGAACCATAGTTCAAAGCGTCCCTGATGTCATTACAGCAGACTATGCATAGCCTGCTGCACTAACTAGAACGATAGATATATAGGACTCATCAATGTAATATTCACTTTAAAATATAATGAAACAATAGAACATGAATAAATAGTGATATTTCACATGCATTTATCTCAAACACTCATGAATATATATATAATACTGATACTCATACGAGTGTAATATGGTATACCTATAGATATGTCCCAAATAATTATTTATAATGTCTGATTTATTCGCATTACATATGCTATTTAATAAAAACGCCACACCATATTTCCTCATTTGCACAACATTTACAATCCCTATTTGCGCCTAATAAAGGTGAGTGCGTTTTATGATACCTTCGAGCGCACCTGTATGCATACGGTACAACAGTATGTTCCTAGCAGATACCATATATCACAACGCATACACTCGTACCCATCACATACGTCGTCGTCTGCTCTTTTTATCGTAATAAACCAGTTGTCACGGTTACCTCTCTGCGACCTTTCACCCCGGCGTTAATTCTCAACTCAACTCCTAATTTATTCCCTCGTTTTTTCGTCATATAATTACTGGCGCGCTGTCGTTCACTTTCATGTGTGTCTGTATGTCACACGTGCGTGTGTGCGACGCACACTGTGCGTGCGTGTGTGTGTGCGCTCTCGACTGCGTGGGAACACACTAGTACTATAGTCACACGATTGTGAGTGTGAGATGTTGATGATGATGATGATGGCGGTATGGTATGGTATAATTAGTGCATCATCATATAAAAACTAATATTCATGAGAACGCTCTAGAAATATGCATATCGCTCTCGGTCACTATCCCACACACTATAGTTACTAGCTATAGCTCTCTCGCTTATTAACATTAATTAATCGAAGTTATTGCACTGGATTATAGAATTTAATTATAGAATTTGGAGGTGCACTGACGCATGCATGCATTGCACTATGATTTAAATGTCTATATTTATGACTCTATATATTTATATATTTATATATGTCAGTATTTGTATGATATTTATATATGAAAACATAACAGTTTTTAGGTTTATATAAATTATGATTTTATTTGGGCATAACCAAAATAATAATACTAGATTTGTGTACAAAGTTGACTCACTGTACTCTGCATAACAAACATTTATATATATAATAATCGTGATGATAATGATAATAATAATGATGATGATGATAATAATAATAAATATTAATATTATGTTGTGATGTTATATATTTTCAAACATCATTTTAATTTCGTAAATAATATGTTTATAATTTATATATATATATATATATATATATATATATATATATATATATATATATATATATATTATCAAGGTCATTTAATGACCTGGAATATAAAGTGACAGTTCACATGTGATTAAATAAATATAAAAATCCATAAAAATTGTCGTTGTCGTGATATCACGTGATGATTTAGAGAGAAGTATGGCGCACACACACCACGTGATATCACCACGTGGTGGCGAGCGCTGAGCACACGTGACACACAGAGTCACGTGCGCGCATCATGTAACCGGGAGTATTAAAGTGAGGCGCTCACTCACGAACACTACGTGGGGGTAGGGTGGGGTGGGGGGGGGGGGTCCACCATCGTATGAGGGGTGCGATCACCGAGTTAATATCAACATATAGAATAATAATAAGTACGATGTCGTGGATGGTGTGGTAGGGAATAATGTCGAGTAAAGATTCTAGGGGTTTAATGTACGTGGGTGGAATACGGACGGTGGAATACTACCGCCAGTAGCTGCATAACATAGGCAGCTTCAGCTAGCAGTAGTAGCATCTATAGTATCCTATACTTGAGTGGCGAGGAAGCCATCTTGATAGAATGACTTGTAGCTAGACCGCTGCGTGGCGCTCATCTTATTAATCTCAAGGTCACCGGATACTTGGGTTTCCCGCGATAGCTTGTCTATTGTAGCTACGGTGTATCTGTGAAGGATAGGTATAGAGGATAGGTTGTGCATACTTAATGATAGTATTAAGTGTATCGGATGTAATAGCGATAGAGATATTCAAATAATAATTAAATAAATTAACTAATTAAAATTAATTTATCAAATAATCAATCTAATAATTATACAAATTTGATAAATGTATGTATATATATAGTGCTTCAATGTTCTATACTAACTCGTTGATGTGGTTCTGTTGTTCCTCTTGCTTCCCTCCATCCTCTCGTCGATACTTCATCCGTTCTATGGCGAGTTTCTGATTACAGTCTTTAACGCCAGGTGGCTTCTCAAGGTCATCGGTATCTTTCAGCTTATTGTTCATATAGTTGTCCAGTCTATTATTACAGCGTTGATCAGACTGGTAGTGTTGCTTATCGTTATCATCAGCTCCGTGTTGCTTATCGTTATCATCTAGCGGTGGGGGTGACTCCAAAGCTCGACGTAGTTTAGCCTTTCTGCGCATGCACAGCGTCACTACTACGGACATTGCTATTAGCATGAGAGGACATAATGTTCCTATCAGTATCACCAACAGCAGTTGACCTCCCCTCAAACCATCGTCCGAATCTAGTTCACCGGATACCGCTGCCGCTGCTACAGAAGTTACTCTTTCTTCCCGCCGCGTCGTGTCGCTAGTAGTTTTAGCGGTTGTTACGGCTGTGGTGGAGTCGCGAACGGGAGATTCGTCACGGCAGAAGTTACCCTGGTACCCTGCAGCGCAGTGACAACGCACCCCGTTAACGAGATCCTCGCAAGTACCCCCGTTACTACAGGGTCGGTGCATACATTCGTCGATCTCGTTCTGGCAACGGTTGCCATAGTAACCCGAGAAACAAAGACACCGATATGCCGTGCCGTCGTCGTTGAGGTAACACAACGAATCTGAAGCGGGGTAGGGTAGGGTTAGGTAATGTAATATACAATAGATGTATTATCGCTCGTGTGGGATTATTACATAATTGGTAAACTAGAGTGTATTATAAAGTGGTGCATTATAGATAATAAGTATTATTATTGTAACACTTTAACTATAATTAAACTGAATAACTTCATACTACTATGAAAAATACACTATATATATACTTTATAATATAAACGAAATGTATGTAAACATATGTAATGTATGGCGGTGGTGAATGTATGATCGCGTGTGTTGGAACAAGACGGATCGGCAACAACACTCACACACACACGCACACACATGTGCCTAGTTCCTTCAATACACATAGGGTAATTACATAATTAAAACCCAGAGTGATGAGTGTAAAGATGTGTGTGTGTGTGTGTGTGTGTGTGATTGTGTGTGTTGTGTGTGTTGTGTGCGTTGTGTACAGTATTGTGTGGTTATGGTGTTTGTTTACATTATTATAATATAATACTATAGGGTGGAACCCTAATTAATATTGTCTTAGCCAATAATAACAGAGACCTGTGATATTATTGTAATTATATAGTAAGTACACACATACACATATATAATTATAAATACATTTAAACAACATTAATTTTAACAATGTTTTGTTGTTGTTTATCATTCATTATGTTTGCATACAATTAAACAAAGCAAGTGTAACTCCACAGTTATAATTACAACAACATACATTAGTATTACACAGCTATTATATTATGTAATACTCTATATTACTCTCTATAATACTAATATTAATATATTTAACACTAGAAAATATGAGATATTATTTAGAAATATTAATTACGAATCCCTTACCTCGCTACCCTCTCGACCTATACTATAAACTAGTCTTACAATTGAGATGTTCACACTAGGTTCTCATCACATCACTGTCATATGCTTTCCTCGCCCCCTATCCACAACCTACCCTCCCCTATCTACCCTCCTGCTACCCCTCCACTTACCCCCCTTACCCTAACTAGGCTGTACTAACTAGATGTACAATTGAGATGCTGACACGGATCGCGGGGCTTCATCATTGAGCAGTGATCACCAGTGTATCCTTCGCTACATAGACATCTGTATCCAGCGTCCCGTCCCCCTCTAGTGCTGGTGTGACATGTGGCACCGTTATGACACGTATCGGAGTGACACGACGACTGCGTAGCATTACAGCGATCACCTTTGAAGCCTAGCAAACAGTAGCATACCGGAAATCCGTTAGTTTCCTGTAGAGGTTGGGGAGGGGTTGGTTAATAATACTGGAAACACGTATGGAATCACTACACACGGTTATGTGCGTGTGGCAGGTA
Organism: Osedax fenrisi; assembly: GCA_964019155.1. Taxonomy (NCBI): domain Eukaryota; kingdom Metazoa; phylum Annelida; class Polychaeta; order Sabellida; family Siboglinidae; genus Osedax; species Osedax fenrisi. The sequence goes on along the minus strand of OZ025240.1, from coordinate 106,296,875 downwards.
TTAGAGTGGCAATGCAGGTGTTACGTGGTACACTACTACTACTACTACTACTACTACTAATACTACTACTACTACTACTACTACTACTACTACTACTACTACTACTACTACTACTACTACTACTACTACTACTACTACTACTACTACTACTACTACTACTACTACTACTACTACTACTACTACTACTACTACCACTACCACTCCCACAACTACTACTACTACTATTACTACTACTACTACTACTACTACTACTACTACTACTACTACTACTACTACTACTACTACTACTACTACTACTACTACTACTACTACTACTACTACTACTACTACTACTACTACTACTACTACTACTACTACTACTACTACTACTACTACTACTACTACTACTACTACTACTACTACTACTACTACTACTACTACTACTACTACTACTACTACTACTACTACTACTACTACTACTACTACTAATAGTGTACATCAATAGTGTACTGAGTTCACAATGGGTCGGGTTATATCCAAGTGAAATATAGTACTATAGGATACCTATATAGTAATACATTATCTTATAGGAGAAGCATTATCATAACCTAATTAGGTCAGATGTATTACGCATGAACATGTACGTAACAACCACTCACATTGTTTGTATAGTTATTGTTAATATTAAATTGTTATTATGTCAACAATTTATTATGTAAAATATTGTATTTAATAAACTCCTAAATTAGATCCTTTATCGAGATTTGAGTTATGTATTATATTTAGAAAGCAATCATACAAAATAATATAACTAGAATAATAATATCATAAATGATAACATATATGCCAAAATATTATAGGAACTTATAATATAATATTATTTTCAAAATGATTTATAAATATTTATATATAGAGAGACATGTATCGTCATATATGTAATAATACACATATACATATAATATAACATACATCTTATATAATATTCATAATGTCATGGTGTAATCAATTACATAACATATTAAACAATTGTCAAAATGGTAATAAAATAATAAAAATAATAATAATAACCGATGAATAATTAATCTATATATGTGAATTTATTTATATATATGTATATATATCTAATAAAAAGGATAATAAATTAATGCTGTTTACCCAATGTACTTGATGATATCGATATTACAGCCTTATTACGCAACACATACATTACATCACTACGTGTGTATAACACATGTAACGTATATACCAACACACGTGTGTTTATATATAACATATATTGCTAATATACATTAGCATACATGTTTAACAGTATGCCCCAGTTTACAATAGCTATTTCATACTGTTTCAGTGTACAATAGTTTACAATAAAGTTTAACAGTGTCACATTAAATCAAAGTGACATATTAACTGACATCATGATGCTGATGATGATGAGTGTACTTCTATAAATAGAAATGATCACAGTTGGCCGATATGTCCTAATAAATGTTGACCGTTGTCAGGTTTAGCACTACTACTACTACTACTACTACTACTACTACCACTACCACTACCACTACCACTACCACTACCACTACCACTACCACTACCACTACCACTACCACTACCACTACCACTACCACTACCACTACCACTACCACTACCACTACCACTACCACTACCACTACCACTACCACTACCACTACCACTACCACTACCACTACCACTACCACTACCACTACCACTACCACTACCACTACCACTACCACTACCACTACCACTACCACTACCACTACCACTACCACTACCACTACCACTACCACTACCACTACCACTACCACTACCACTACCACTACCACTACCACTACCACTACCACTACCACTACCACTACCACTACCACTACCACTACCACTACCACTACCACTACCACTACCACTACTACTACTACTACTACTACTACTACTACTACTACTACTACTACTACTACTACTACTACTACTACTACTACTACTACTACTACTACTACTACTACTACTACTACTACTACTACTACTACTACTACTACTACTACTACTACTACTACTACTACTACTACTACTACTACTACTACTACTACTACTACTACTACTACTACTACTACTACTACTACTACTACTACTACTACTACTACTACTACTACTACTACTACTACTACTACTACTACTACTACTACTACTACTACTACTACTACTACTACTACTACTACTACTACTACTACTACTACTACTACTACTACTACTACTACTACTACTACTACTACTACTACTACTACTACTACTACTACTACTACTACTACTACTACTACTACTACTACTACTACTACTACTACTACTACTACTACTACTACTACTACTACTACTACTACTACTACTACTACTACTACTACTACTACTACTACTACTACTACTACTACTACTACTACTACTACTACTACTACTACTACTACTACTACTACCACAAGCAGGATAATCATCTTAATTAATGAATAATTAATCGCAGCGGTCAATGTTATTTCGTGTAGTCATGGTAACCCTCAATATAATCTCCCCCTGGCGGACAGTGATCACGTGATTGACCAGTGAGGCGTGACGAGGTGGTCATCACATCGCAGCAGCAGTTACGTAATAGTAATGTTACTAATGCGGTTTAGTAGTACCACTAGTGGTAAGCAATATTACGTTGTTAGTTATGCGCACTGAGATGTACGCGTTTACCGACCCGACACTGACTTCGCACACGCACCCACACACACACACACATTATGGGTCCCACACCAACACACACACCCATACACAAATCCACAAACATATACACCCTTACACCCATACTCACACCCACACCCACACCCATACTCACACCCACACACACACACACCCACACACACACCCACACCCACACACACCCACACACACTGTACCAACCCGACACTGTCCGTACTGTCCACAGTAATCTCTCTTCACGCGATGACAAGGATTAGTGCTAACTGTGAGGCAGTCTACGCCCGTGTAACCTAGGGGTGGGGGTAACGAGGGTTATAGTGGGGGTACCTAGGGTTATATTGGGGGTACCTAGGGTTATAGTGGGGGTAACTAGGGTTATAGTGGGGTAAAGAGGGTTATAGTGGGGGTAAAGAGGGTTATAGTTTACTAATACTAATATTATATTAATGTTGTATTAGTTTAGGAAAGTTATCAACTGACATTAAATATAATAACGGTATATATCTGTTAGCTACATATTAAGAATTAACAACAAACCCTATCGATTGCTCGATAATAAGTATAAGTATTAATAAGTATATTGGTAAGAATGAATACAAACACATCAACATATACATCAACATATTCACTGTTATATTCACTGTTATAATGTACATACCTCTCTTGCAAACACACGTGAAGTCTGCGTTATTCTTGGAGTCTCTTCTGTCCACGCATTCCTCATTAACCGAACACGGTTTGTGTACACAAGAACTATACGCTGTCAAGGTAGACATTCATATAAACGAGGTTGTCACATGACGAGGTACACTAACTATGCGATCTATTCCTTATAAAGGTAACTCTATTACAAGGAATAGTATTGTAACAACGTTAGTATAGTAATACATTACTTGTATATCTATTGCATAACTATACCTATAGCTACATCTATACCTATAGCTATATATATATATAGGTATATGTATGTATATTTATGTATATATGTATGTATGTAAACACACTACTATGCGTGTAGTTTGATGTGTAGGTATGTGCAGGAGGGGATGGATGCTGTACTACTACTACTACTACTATGCATATGTGTTAATGGAGTTAGACCGCTACTTCACTGATTGATGGAGATATAATTGAGTTTACACTTGTTACTCCAGCCAGGATGTAGTTGTTGTATGTAGATAGTACCGTTACCACTACTACTATAGTAGATGTGTGTATGTATAGTACCGGTATTTACCTGCACGATAATTATAGCTTACTACAAGGTTTCATATTACTACTACTACTACTAGTACTTTCCCTTTAATGTTATTTATATAATCAAATATATTGATAATAAATAATAAATAATTATTTCGTAGTACGATGCGATGGAAGGCAGTGTATTATAGTACTGTAAGTGCGTGTGTGTCACGTGATCGTGTGTACCACGTGATAATGTACCACGTGACCATGCATCACGTGACAATTTACCACGTGATCGTGTGTAGCACGTGATCGTGTGTAGCACGTGATCGTGTACCACGTGATCGTGTGCCACGTGACAATGTACCACGTGATCGTGTACCACGTGATCGTGTGTAGCACGTGATCGTGTAACGTAGCAACAACTAAAGATGTATACTAACTAAGTACACGCATGCATACATGTAGGTTATACGTTCTTCTTACCGTGTATTCATACGATAAGTGATATGTTAGCCATGTAACTATCATAATACTATATCATAACTATAGTTATAGGCTATAGCCCTAGGGCGAGGTAAAGCTTTACCTCGACAAGGTCTTATCTCTTCCAAACTAAAGGTGTTCGCTTACTTACAGCCCGTTACCCGTACGTTACATTATGTACTCGCCTACCTACCTAGCTACCTACCTACCTACCTAGCTACCTACTTACCGAGTAGCGCGTGGTGGTAGTACTAACGTTGATTGCAGTACTTGCCGGAAAAGCCCTCTTCGCAGATACATTGGTAGGGCGTTGTGCACGTGCCCATGTGACAGCCTTCGTACGGGATACACGTGGTACAGGTGTCATCTTCCCAGCCTTGGTGACATCTAGTAAAGGTCACGTGTTAGGCTCGTATGCGGAGGGGTAACGAAGCTGGTAGTATTGCTAGTAGCAATTTGCTACTACATATAGTGTATGCATTAGCCATGTGTATACGTGAGAGCCAGTTGTAACCTCATAGGTTAACCTAGTTGTAAGTATATATATATATATCACAAAGTATAGTCAAAGATTTTCCAAAGGAAAGATATTGCACTTGTGTATATTTGTGTAACCTAGTAATTCGATATGGCCATCTATCGGTATTAGTCAGATAATAAGAATTTTCTATATGTATAGTAATTTCTTAATTTCTTAATTAAAATATCACATGTTATAATATTTCATATACTATTTCGCCATCTAGTGTTAATGGTCAGATTTATTTTAAATTTACATTTTTAAAGGTACTAGAGATAGATAGGGAGTGCAATATCTTTCCTTTGGAAAATCTGTGGTATAGTGGTAGGATTCAGATATAGTTAAAGTTTCAATAAATGACAACCTCTTTAATTCAGTCTCCCTCCCTTCCTACCTTACTCCCCCCTTTCCTACCTTACTCCCCCTTCTTACCTTATTCACCCCTTCCTACCTATCATACGACAACAAAAGGAACGCGCACAACCCTCGCACAGTAGACCACCTAGCTCGGGTACTAGCGTGATAGGCTCGCTGCCATGGGTATGGTTACATAACTGTTTGTTAATGTTTAACCGATGCGCTACGTTTAAGGGCTAACATTAGGCTATCGAGTTTACCTAACCACTACCGGTATATCCACCTAGCGGTAAGGGTGATTATTACACCACTCACCGTCACCCCAGCCTACATCTGCATATGATAGAACTCTATACAGCCGCGTCTATTAATAAACGTTCAACTAAACTGTGGTCTATAGGCTAAAGTTTAGTTAGTAGGGGAGGAGGGAGAGGAGGGGTGGGGGTTTAGTTAGTAGGGGAGGAGGGAGAGGAGGGAGAGGAGGGGGGGGTTAGTTAGTAGGGGAGGAGGGGGAGGAGGGAGAGGAGGGAGAGGAGGGGGGTTTAGTTCGCATCGAATTATGTAGCTAATACCATATACAATACACACATTTATATAGTACACAATTATTATGCTTAGAATTATATTTATAACAACATATATATTTTAAAAGTATATATTCTATAAATTTGCCTATTTATAATACCTTCACACCTACAACTACTATACATAGCCTAGCTAGCTCTCTCCCCCCAACTATGTTACGTAATGATATAGCACACTAAGTGACGTCATTAATTACGCGCGTGTGTCTTACGTAACACTGTAGAACAATGGAGACGTGCACGTGATGCTACGAAACGTGGTCACGTGATGGCTGAGGTCACGTGATCACGTGTCACCTGTATCGCGCCTCTCTCTCTCTCTCTGTAGTGTGACCAGTGCGGTCAGTAGTGAGTCACACCACCACCACTGACCACTGCAGTGACCGGTGTGTGCGTGTGTGTGTGTGTGATCAACCTAACACCATCACCTCGCTAGCTTCGTAATATAGAGGTATCCCCGACACACGTCATCATACGAGATCACACGTCATCACACGAGATCACACGAGATCACACGAGATCACACGAGATCGTGAGATAAGATAAGATATGGGGTGGGGCTAGGTGAAACACTGATCTAATACGTATAGCGAGGTATTAACTATTATGACTATTGATATATTATAAGCGAAGTGCTATGCAATCCTGCCGTGTGTGTTAAACATGGAGAATGTATAGACGTAGTACCTAACATTAACTACAGTGGCACCGTATGATGAATGTACACACTACTGTAGTATACTACAGTCAAGTAATGTACGCTTCTACTTACGCACTATAGTGTGGTTACTGATGCTCGTGGTCCTTCTGTATGTCTATCTATTGTTGTCCTAGCTAAAGTTGTGCGCAACTCATATTGTGATCCTCAGTAGTTACACTGCAGCGTGAGAGAGAGAGACACTTCCATATAGGTAATTATGGCATTATATTTATAGTATTTGAGGTTCACACACCCCCACACTCACACACCACACTAACACTCACACACACCCCACACTAACACTCACACACACCCCCACACTAACACACACACCCCTACACGTTAGCTGTAATGTACTTACTTGCAAGTATACGTGGAGTTCTCGAGGACACAATCAGCATTCTTACATCCCTTGCAATTCTCATGTACGTAGCTCGCGTCTTCTGTGAGGGTAAAGGCTATGTACACATGTGTTTGTGGGCGTGTACATGTATTGCTTGCAGTGTTAATAGATACGTATGTCGACATATAGGTTTACACACATACACATACATATGTAATATTGAATGTGACACGTGACACGATATCGCTGACACGTATTACACGGCTGCATGTTTACTTGTCGGGTTACACGCGCACACACGCACGCTCACACACGCGCACACACACACACGCGGTACTGGTGATGTACATACATAGCCTATCTACGTCACCCCGCCTACTTTCAACACGCACACCCGAGCCCTGGCTAACATCTGTTAGCGTGTGGCGGGGTCGGAGGTCATTGTGTGAGCGTGGTCACGGTTCATTGATCACGAACCGTATTAATGGTAGTAGTAGTGGTAGTAGTAGTAGTAGTAGTAGTAGTAGTAGTAGTAGTAGTAGTAGTAGTAGTAGTAGTAGTAGTAGTAGTAGTAGTAGTAGTAGTAGTAGTAGTAGTAGTAGTAGTAGTAGTAGTAGTAGTAGTAGTAGTAGTAGTAGTAGTAGTAGTAGTAGTAGTAGTAGTAGTAGTAGTAGTAGTAGTAGTAGTAGTAGTAGTAGTAGTAGTAGTAGTAGTAGTAGTAGTAGTAGTAGTAGTAGTAGTAGTAGTAGTAGTAGTAGTAGTAGTAGTAGTAGTAGTAGTAGTAGTAGTAGTAGTAGTAGTAGTAGTAGTAGTAGTAGTAGTAGTAGTAGTAGTAGTAGTAGTAGTAGTAGTAGTAGTAGTAGTAGTAGTAGTAGTAGTAGTAGTAGTAGTAGTAGTAGTAGTAGTAGTAGTAGTAGTAGTAGTAGTAGTAGTAGTAGTAGTAGTAGTAGTAGTAGTAGTAGTAGTAGTAGTAGTAGTAGTAGTAGTAGTAGTAGTAATTTTATTTATATACAATAATATAAGAATAATTCTAAATATTATGTTAATCTTTATTGTATTGGTCCAGGCGCGGCTCGAACCCATGTCCTACTGCTAATATATCCGACGCCTTAGAAAACTGAGCCACTCAGGCAATTGATGATGATAATTATAATCCTTATTTACTATACATATCAAACGAACGCTCGCGCACAATCACACACACACGTACACACACTTACACTAACTAGTCAGGCAGTAATCATTAGGGTGAAGCCATCCGGGCAAGCACTCCTTCACCCCTTCTCTCACATTACACGTGTAGTGTCCGAGCATATCATCTCGAGGGGTGCATATGTTTCTGCATTCCTTTCCGTAGTGCGGCGCTAAGCAAGCCACCGAATATCCCACCCTTAAGACACGCCCATCTTCATCGTCACGCCCATTTACTGTTCCGTTGTCAGTTCTGTTCCTGAACATAGGTTCCGATGGAGGGTATAGCAAGTCGGTGAAATACATCGACGTTATCATGTTATCGTCGGCGACCTCAGTGTACTTCGTTCCTGCGTATGTGTGTGCATATGAGTGAGGTTGAGGTTGAGGGTATGGGTATGTGTGAGGTTGAGGGTGAGGGTATGGGTATGTGTGAGGGTATTAGTAAGGGTGTTCACAGTGTATAGACATAATAGTCGCACTTGGCTGATATCAGTTATAACTTATAAGTGATTATATGTAAGCATGTCTACAGTGGATACAAACATACGGAGGTAATGAGAATTCAGCTGATCTAGATACGTAGGCAGGTATATATGTTATATTACACAGTGAGTAGGATCTGGGATATGTTCTATAGGACATATGCTCTATAGGACATCAGTATGTGCTAGTGGAGCTTATTTCATTGAACTGCCTTCAAGTAATGTTTACTTCTCTCACCTGATCTCTTATCAATAACCTCTAACTCCCCATATCACCTCACTACCTTCCCTCTTCCACCCCCTACCTCTGTACCTAGTCCTACGCTGCTTATTACACACACGCACACTCACACACACGCGCACAGTGAAGGACAGATGCGGTAGTGCCTATAGGTGGCAGCACCGATAGACCGCGATTACGTAATCTAAGCTACTAATTGGAACACTAGGTGGAGCTACCTCACCTCGTCCTATCCATAGCTGCTTTAATCCATCGCTGCTGTAGGATTAACGCATCTGTTAGCTATGCATACACCTAGACAGTACAGGACCTGTATACCTATAGGCTGTGCACTATACAACACTTGCGACATGTGTGTGTGAGTGTGTGGATATACTGAACCAGAGCCGCACGTTAACGTATAGTATATAATAACGTATAACACACACACACACACACACACACACACACACACACACACACACACACACACACACACACACACACACACACATACTACACATACTATATATAATACAATCACTAAAGTGCTAGTTCTCACGATATAACTTTATGCCAGGCTATAGTCTTAGTCATGTATGCTGAAATATACATATAACACATGTATAATGTCGCCATTTCAACAGATGTGTAACTTTCGTGTTCAACATTCACACACGATCATAGCCTCGATATCAGTCGTGTGTTACATATGTAGGCAGCGAGTAAACCGCTGGACATATGTAGGCAGCGAGTAAACCGCTAGACATATGTGCACCACACATATATGTCGTGTATACATATGTGTGATATGTTCACTAGACATACGTATGATACACACCCTATAAGCATATGATAAGCACGTGAGGGAAGATACAACTGCCTAGCTCTCCGGTAATAATAGGTACGCTAACAATAGCCGTTGTGTATTGAAGAAAAGCGCGCTTATTGATTTCGTATAAACAATAAATACTGCACTCTCAGTCGGTCGGTTACTAGGGCGCTCAGGATGTCACGGAAATGTTGTTATTTACCGAGAATCTCGCGAGAGAACGTGAGATAGAGCGAGAGATAACGCGCACACACACACTCGCACCTATAATAGTGTTCACCTGAGAGGTTAAGGTTAATGAATCATATATGCACATAGATATAGGTATTATAGTATTGTAATATAAGTATACTATAGTAACATAGTAGTGATATAATATAGTATACTACTACTATTACTACTCCTATATCTCATGCCAATATAAAGATAGGTATACCTGAGTTATGTATACACCTATATCGTGCTTCTATTGTTGTACATCCGGTGTTGTTGTGTACTTATGAGAGATAAGCCAATCACGTGATAAGATAACATATTGTCACGTGATCAGACGTGTGTGTTATATATCAGTATAGTGTGCCGATTAGGTGTGGGTGTGTGTGTGTGCGCGTGAGTGTGGGTCATTCACTGTGCTGTGCACTGTAGCTATCTATTCTACGAAATCTCAAACATCGAACTATATAGTTATTATGACAATCATATTGATTAAATATTATATTTGAACCTATGACATACATATATGTACATACATACTGCATATTTAGCAATATTTGAAGTTTTAACACATTACGGGTGTTTTTGTGTGTATGTTTAAATATGGAAGTGTGCAAATGTGTGGGTGATTATACATGTACAAGTAAAACCTCCACGATCGTATACACCACATGATTACCGGCGGCAAAGTTATATGAATATCCAAGTGGTGTTATTATATAATTAAATAATTAAGTAACGAAGCAAGTAGAGAAGGTATTTATCGTAATTAAGTAGTTTCATAAATTAGTTAATTATGTATTTAATATATAATTAGTAACTCATTTACATATGGTAATTAAGTAACGTAGTTATTTATACTCTATGGAGTTGAAACAGTGTACAGTGTATCGTAATGTATCAGCAACTCTCACTTCCGCCGTTACCTAATACACGATGCTAGTACTATTAGGTAACAACGCAATACACCACGTGACCGCTAGATTACATAACACTGAGGGTATTCGGGGTACATCGAGTGTGTGCGCGTCTTACAGTGTACGACGTAGTACTAGGGGTGGAGAGGGGGCAATGCGAGGGGAGGGGATGGGGCAATGCGAGGGGTGGAGAGGGGGCAATGCGAGGGGAGGGGAGATGGGAGCATCTCGCTGAGAGGCAGACAGGCAGATTGTGCGTGGGAATCATACGACGTATATAGTGAAGTATTGAAATAAAGGTGAATGGGCAACATTCATAGGTAGCAGATACATTATAGATGGGAGGGTGGGAGATGAGTGGCATGATGCTGGGATAGATGAATGGGAAATGAGTGAAATAGAGAGAGACTGCAGCGAGAGACTGGTGGGAATTATACAACGTTACGTCATACACAGTATTATATATATGTGTGTGTGTGTGTGTGTGTGTGTGTGTGTGTGTACGAATACACACAGTGTACAACTAGATTGATAATAGCAGAAATAATGTCATTGTATATAAATAACGAACGGTATAATGCAGACATCCGTTGCCCGACTTTAATAATCCCCACCACCGCCACCATTATGTAACGACACACACATTATGTATCATTGTGTAGGGGGGGATACAGGTAATTATACGTGTGACTAATTAAACACCGGAAGTAGTTGTCTATAGGCCGGATGTGATATCGGCGTGGTCGCGATGAAATGTGGTTTAGATCACCCTTACCTAATCCTCGTTAAGCAAACATACGTGCACGAGTACCACTAGAGGTGACCACTATGGGCACTACTGTAGTACAGCATATAGTTACGCTACATTAATACCTAATTATATCTATATATAATTATTAATGAATATAATTAATGAATATATAGGAGCGTTATTAATATTGTTAAAAATATTTTTTTTCAATTATAAATAATATATACAAAGTATTGAATATATATATATATATATCACTTTATATAGTATATATATATATATATATATATATATATATATATATATATATATATATATATATCGATATATAAAAGGTGGATATATTCATCTAAACAACAGAGAGACATGAGGCGTGCATAATTAGGTGTCGCTAGAATTAAAACACAATTAAACAAAGCCATCCCTCTGTTAATTTATGCGCCGCGCGTTACATGGAAATGCACTCCCCTCTGCACCTAGCGGTTTCTAATCGTTTTTAAATATATCTAGTCACGCTAGGCTGTTCAAACTTATGCTATATTATATATATATATTGATGTATACAAGTATGATTATATATATATGGGATGTTGTACACCCGATTGTTGCTGCAGATAGTAGGGGTATACCACATTCACTACAGTGGTGGTGATGGTAGTAGTAGTAGTAGTATACTACCTAGTATACTATAGTAGTAATGGTTACGGTAGTAGTAGTAATAGTAGTAGTAGTAGTGGTAGTGGTGGTGATGGTAGTAGTAGTGCTGGTGATGGTAGTAGTAGTGCTGGTGGTGGTGGTGGTAGTGGTGGTGGTGGTGGTGGTAGTAATAGTAGTAGTAGTAGTAGTAGTGCTGGTTACGGTAGTAGTAGTGGTGTTGGTATCCGATACGGTGGAGGGCTCTGATTCAGGTCGAATACCTCTGATAGCTGAACAATCAACTGAACACTTACAATCGCTACATGTAATACACATAATATGTATACAAGTATGTGTATCCATGTATCCCTCACGGTGGACAGAACCGCATGTATCGCCTTATATGGCTCTCTGTTTACCTCTCCGGGGAATATAATGGTATTCAATAATAATTACATTATTTGTGGACGGAATAACTAAACCGGCTATTTTGTTTCGTGATTAGCGTAGTATAAGGTATGCACTGTATACGCTATATACTATAGTATAAGGTATGCACTATATACGCTATATACTATAGTATAAGGTATGCACTATATACGCTATATACTATAGTATAAGGTATGCACTATATACGCTATATACTATAGTATAAGGTATGCACTATATACGCTATATACTATAGTATAAGGTATGCACTATATACGCTATATACTATAGTATAAGGTATGCACTATATACGCTATATACTATAGTATAAGGTATGCACTATATACGCTATATACTATAGTATAAGGTATGCACTATATACGCTATATACTATAGTATAAGGTATGCACTATATACGCTATATACTATAGTATAAGGTATGCACTATATACGCTATATACTATAGTATAAGGTATGCACTATATACGCTATATACTATAGTATAAGGTATGCACTATATACGCTATATACTATAGTATAAGGTATGCACTATATACGCTATATACTATAGTATAAGGTATGCACTATATACGCTATATACTATAGTATAAGGTATGCACTATATACGCTATATACTATAGTATAAGGTATGCACTATATACGCTATATACTATAGTATAAGGTATGCACTATATACGCTATATACTATAGTATAAGGTATGCACTATATACGCTATATACTATAGTATAAGGTATGCACTGTATACGCTATATACTATAGTATAAGGTATGCACTATATACGCTATATACTATAGTATAAGGTATGCACTGTATACGCTATATACTATAGTATAAGGTATGCACTGTATACGCTATATACTATAGTATAAGGTATGCACTATATACGCTATATACTATAGTATAAGGTATGCACTGTATACGCTATATACTATAGTATAAGGTATGCACTGTATACGCTATATACTATAGTATAGGCATATAGGTAGGTTTTCTATATTATTGTTATATACATGGGTACCACATCAACTTGCTGCAATACCGATAAGAATTATTAAAAAGTAGGTAGTACATATATTATTTACTAGATTATTTCCGAAGAAATAGAGAAAGGGAAATATAGAGAGATAGAAAGAAAGATATATATATATATATATATATATATATATAAATATAATTGGCGAATTAAGGATATAAATAGAGAAGTGGATAGCTGGAGAGAGGGGGATATTAGTTTTCCAATTGTAACCCATCCTGCAGGACTACTTTATGTATCATGTTATACCGGAACACGCCTCTTTATGCCTAACCACGCCCACTTTTTGGCCACTCCCTTAAGTTACGTAATAGTAGCTCTCCATGGAAATAGCTAATTAATACTATGATATACAGCGCATGCGCATGTGTACGATATCCTTCATACTTCAGCCATAAGCAACAGCTGTCACTCACTCACATACTATAGTGTACCATTATTCCCTATCTGTGTAACACATTACATAACGTACTACTATGTGCGATATGTTGTATGTCGCCAACTTTATTTAAATCGCCAATTTATCATAATAATAATGATGATAATGATGATGATGATGATGAAGATGATGATGTTGATGATGAAGATGTTTATGATGATTATGATAGTAGTAGTGGTATTGATGATGTTGATGATAATGTTAGTAATGATGCATATAATGATATATACTTAAGTCCAATTGTGTAATGCACTAATCTTATCAATTAAGTATGTAATACACTATTATATTGCAGGACATTGTAGGACATTTGGTAACATAGACATTTTACTACACGCCACCCTCGACTATTTTCAATATATACAAACCTATAGCTGTATATAACTATATATATAGTAGATATATTACACTATAGTATATGCATATCGAATAACTAACTGTTCTTTTCAATAGAATTCTCGTCTTCGTGGTATACTATCACTATCAGTAGAAAGTTTCCCTGTGAATTATGATTGGCTGATGTTAGCCGTGATTACATAATAGTTTTTATGCAATTAATAAGTTATATAGTAAGTTATATAGGTATTAAGGGTTAATTCTTAATGAAATCATATTTATATATATATATATATATATATATATATATATATATTTATATTTATATGTTGGTTTTGTATATACATATGCACATATTTTTGAACAGAAAAATATCGACTTAAAATATTGACTAATGAAAAAAGAATAATGCATATATTATAACTCCTATTGAGGTATAACCCCCCCCCCTATTGGGGTATACCTCCCCCTAGCGGGTATCAAATGCACAGCGTTATAATATAATATGCATTGCGCAACTGATAAAACAACTGATTATATCATATTATAATATAGTATAGTATACATATATTTTATAATACTATTTTTCCTATTACTTTATTAAAAGTGAACACAATCAATCCATGATAATAATCAATTGATGATAATGTATCATTGTTTGTACTACAACACTGATCTTTATAACAATAGATATCACAACAACAATGGGTACCATATATAGCTATTCATTTGTATATTGATACATTAATTATTAAACATTATTAATGAGCACAACTGCATGCAGGGCAGTATACTGTATTTCAGTGTTTATTATATATTATATGTGTAGCTGTATAATGATATAGATATACCTATTGTAGGCAAACTATAATAGAATTTGTAAACTCGATGTTGTATTATTGTTCTCTCTCTATATATATTATACATTATATATATAAACACTGTACAATATAAGATCCCCCATCGTATAGCTTTAGCTACAGCGTTTACTACCATGGAGATAATCTCTATCTGATCTTTAACCTTCCACACACACGTATGCGTACGGGCATGCAAACACAGACATAGAAGACCCCGTACATCAGTGTACTGCACACACATACATGGGTACTGAAGTACAGTACACGATGGTATCCGGTATAAACAATGGGTGACTCATGCAGCATTTAACGTCTATAGAGTTATTAATCAAGTAAGAATCAATATTTGGAGCCTCAGTGTGTGATTTTGTTGGGAAAGGTTACTGTGTTGGTAAGGGGCACTAAGGTTTAGGGGGGGTAGGGAACACATATGTATAGGACGTGGTGATATGGTGGAGGGGTTACTGTGCTGGTAGGGGGGATACTAAGGTGTAGGGGTGAGATAAGGAACCTAATATGTATAGGACGTGGTGATATGGTGGGGAGATCTACTTAGATAGGTTATATATAGGGGAGGATTGAAATGTTAGCGATGTAACCAGTGCTATGCTTTAAGTAGAAATGTCCTGAACAAGTGCGATGTGTCTCATCAAAGGAGTGTATGTGTGTATAGTGTGGGGATATGGTGTGGGGTTATGGTGTGGGGATATGGTGTATAGGATATGGTGTATAGGATATGGTGTATATGCATATGCAGATATATGTGTAGATTGAAATATGCAGACATAATTGTTTAGGATAGGTAGAATTATATATTAGAGTAAGAAATCGGAACATCCCATATATATATATATAAACACACACACACACATGTGAGAATCTAATGTTGCTATGACGTAATTACAAGGACAATTTTCCTAGTTAATATTATGTATCACCGCTAATATATGTCTATCCTAGACTATCTCTAGTTATGTCACGCTATAACCCCTCACCCTTCGTACGCCACCCCTATATTCCACACACCAAGGTCATCGCGAACCCTTTAACATACAATACACGTGATTCGTAGTGTTGTCAGTGAATACTAGGTGGCGGTAACTAAGCATCACAAACACACGTCTGCAAAGTAAATAAGCGAGATTTAAATATGATTATCGCCTGCCACGTAGCCGTTATTAATAATCCGCTAGAGGAGCTACGATCGCCGGTATTACATAATAACCAATAGTATCGGTTCGCACTATCGATTATACAGCGTATATATGTATATGTATATATGTATGTGTATGTATGTATGTTATCAGTAAGTATTGACTTCCTGTACGATGTGACTTTTGCTGTTTCATTAGATTCGTATTCAATACTTCGTACTTGTGTATGCATTAGCTGTGGTGACTTCACTAATAAGTTTAATAAATAGCACTCTCGGTTGATTTCGCACTGACATATTGTACAATGTCAGTACAATGTCAGTACATGTACTATAGTCCACAACCATAGCGTATCACTAGCGGTAGTAACAATAGTCCTACTATAGTAGCTGTACGGCGAGGACATTAAGCCAGGAAATGTCCTCGTCAGTCTATTAATAGAACTGATTACGTAGGCCCGTATACGAGGGCGCGATGATCATCATCTAGATCCGGTTAACAGATAACAATAGCGGGGGTGTTACTGTTAGCTGGGGGGAGAGAGAGAGGGTGTTGGTGTATGTTTGGTATACTTACTATATCGTATAGTATACATGTCTATAGACTTCATAGAGCTAGGTAGAACGTTCTTTCTCTCTAGCTCTATGATAGATTTACATGCAATTTTTCACACGTATATTTAGATATATATATATATATATATATATATATACATTATTTGCCATTATTAAACAGCCAGGTGTTACATTCTAATGCGGCGATAAAAACGCTATCTCCCTAATTAAACGCGCTATTATATACGTGTATACAATGAGGAGAGTGTTATACAAGATACAGATAGGTTATGTTCTACTTCTGCAGTCTACGGTATCATATCTATAGATACCACCACCATCGCTATTCTTATGTTATCTTGAACGCAATAAATTCATCATGAATTATTTCGAATTATTCGACGGACGGCAGCGACATCTATCGGTGAGTTGATTAGCTGCCGAGCACTGATTGGCTAACGTTTCGGTGTAATCTACAAGGCCGTAAATCTACTGGTATCATTACCTTCAGTATACTGAACTATAGTTAGTGAATACTATTTGCGTGCCCAGATAGCGATATCCGTAAATCAATTAGGGAGACTTCGGGAGGTACGTTATCTATACTCGACAGGGTGGTATATATTTACGTTACCCTCCCCCAACTACGTACCGGTACACCCCAGTGTATTACCTCTTATCGTTACCCTTGGTGACAATATTCTGTAGTTCCTTTTATGGATTTGAAAGTGGCAAGCACAATGTGCTTGTCACATTCCAAAACAGGTATTTACAAAACAGGTATTAAACAAATTATATACGAACAACTATATAATAAAATAAATCTACTACTGATTTTTACTAAACAAATAGGAATATGATATAATTAATTAAATTTAATCTGCTTTTTTTGGTGAGCAACATTTAAAAATGTGGGGTACAAATTATAGTGGTAGAAGCCAACAACACTGCCTTTAAAATGTACAGGTATAGTGACTATTGTTATAACTATATATGTTGCTATAGTTACATGAATAATATACACGTTTACTTACATCTCGACCAACAGAGAAATATAATATTAAAGCAAGCGTGAGTGTTATCTAATTCACGAATGTATTACAGGAACAGCCTTACCACAGCATATGTTATATAACGCAGCGTGCTTGAACACTGCAGTGTTACATGTATGTGTATATACAAAGTTACTACAATTATATATATATACATTTAATGGTAAGTATTGTATGTTATGTATAATTTTAATTATAACTAATAATTATTCATTAGTTATCAATAACTATGTCTATGGTATTACATAATACTACATGCATATGTTATAAGTTCTAAAATTCAGTAAAATAAATTGTATATGTAAACATATAATTAAATATATAACGATTTTGATTAAAAGCCTAATTGCTCCGTTACTTTGTATACAGTTTAATTACATTAATTTAAAAGAGAAAAAAATAAATCAAAATAATTAGTCCATTAAAAAGTTCAAACAGTAATTTTATAGTTTCTTTCATTTTTTTATAATAAATTAAATTAAAATGTAATAAATTTATAATTATAATGTCTACACTAAATAAATGTATATTTTAATATATATTGATTTGTCATATATAATATGATTACCACAAACAAATATACAGTTGTAATCAATGTTATATGCTTTACTTCATAAACACATTGCGTAATTAGTTATCGAAAAAATGAAATTATAAAAGAATATCTATACAATAAAACATGTGTGCAAATGGTTTTCCTATAGGATATATATATATATATATATATATATATATATATATAATATAGAATATATAGAAGTATACTATAGTATTAGTATATTCTATAGAATATATTCAATAATATATTAGTATCAAATATTGTTGCTAAGCAAAAAATCAGGAAAATATGTGTTAGTATACTAACTTTCCAATGCGTTGCTGTTTCCATGGTAACTGTAGTGACGTGACCATTGGTCAGCAACATCGTATCGTTATGACTGAACCCGCAACTAGAGGTATCCAGTATCACGTCATGCATGTAGTTAGTTAGGCAGACCCATACCCGTGTCCGGCAAGGCTGGACGCAGTGGTCTGAGGCGTTGTTCGCTGGGTAGCAGCATCGACCGTCGGACAGTCGGTGGGCGGGGTTAGAGAATCGTTCTACCGTGACGTTAAACTGAGTTAGGCCGTTGACCTGTGCGGGGGTTCACATGTTAGTAACACGTTAGTAACATGATGTTAGTAACATGATGTTACAGACGACTGATCCATATACTCGGCTTCTATGCACGAATAATGTAACGCGCTATATCGTATAGTGTTATATATATATATATATATATATATATATATATATATGTATTAGATAAAATACAATGATATAAGATGAGATACGATAAGATGAGATAATATAAGATATATTATATTATAGTAATCATAACAAAAATAGAATAATAACAATTGAAAAACAAAATAGTCAGACTTTCGAGGCTTGTTGAATTATAACTTTATGATACATATTGTTATATATATATAACTATCTTATAGTATAGTTATTATAATATATTACTATAAGATAGTTATTGTTCTTCTATTGTTGCCGCTCTTCATTAGTTCTAACTGAAAGTTACGTATTATTCATAC